>VOMN01078663.1:0-22274 GCA_014899125.1 Orchestia grillus | reverse complement strand
TGGGTCTGCTGCAGCTCCTGGTGCTCCAGGAAGTGCCGCGTCACGGGTGCCATGGCTGCACGGAACAAAACAACGATAATTAGTTATTGATATTCGAACAAAAACAGAAAATACAGTGGTAGATCTACGAAATAAATTCATGGTACATATTTGTTGTCCGTTGCACTTCTTCCTGTACTTATTCTATTATGAAGTTTACAATTCATAAGCGCACATCATTGACACTTTCTTAACTTAAACAGTTCAGCCATGAAACTGGTTTGAGGAATGTGTTGTATGAGTGTTCAATGATCAGCGCGCTTCTATGGCTGCTGGAAATGAACTCAAGTTGCTTACTTGTTTAACTTTGCTTCCTGAAATTCACAAATGTAGGTAGAATTTCCCAACTTGTTACCAAAGCAAGTTGATCCCGAAGCAAGGTATCTTGTGGAATGATCATTGGAGCAGAGCGCTGGGAGCTTTAATACAAGGCAGACCCCGAGGGGTGAGGGGGCGGCACTGTTCGATAGCTAACATCATGTGAAGGTCGCTGTGACTTTCATGCTCCAACACGTTTGTGCGGCTGCAACGTCATCAAAACGTCACCGTGACGTCACAGCCCCCGTCTGTCCGTCGGCCTATAAGCAGCCAGCAAACAGCCCGGCAACGTGCGTCTTCCATTGTTAATATGCATATATGAAAACACATCCAACGTCAATAGAGGTAATGAATTCAAATTCAATGTGGATATTTACTCAATGAATATAATAAGGAGTACGGAGTGAACGAAGGCTTAGGAGAAGTACTCGCATCGAGAAGGAAATTCATTCAAAACTTTTCACGGCCTAGCATTACGACTGACTGTCAACTTATTATCCTGTGAGATATTTCCAATCGCGTTGTTCCTAACATTTATCACTGTGAAGTATTGTCATGGCTTCGCAAAAATTCAAAGTGCAAAACTTCGTTCCTGATTTGATTGAATATTATTCAGAGCAGTGTTGCCTTACCTTGCTTTGTTCAATGAAATCATGTCTTTCTAAATACGGCCTAAGAAGGACTCTCGGAAAATTAATATAGCTTCATTACGTGTCAAATTAGATAGATTATCAGCTTTTAATGTTATAAAAATTCCAAACTTTAAATTGAAGTTAAATTTGTACTTATGTTTTTAGCAAAATGTTGAAGATTTCTGTTATATACGTAAGAGGAATTTAGGTACGAGCGGTGTCCATAAATTATTTTTCTGTAATTAAGTGGAATTGTAAAATAGTATTTGCGTAAGACATTCGGGATAGAATGAATTTGAATATCTTTTTACAATTATGCATAACTATTATCGAAAACAGACAGTTACGCCTTTAGGGAAATTGTTGAGTGTGTTATTAAGCGCATACAAAATTTAAGGCCCACTTTAAGTACACATTTCCATCTGAAATTAGTGAATAATTCCTATGCATTTATTTGAGACATTATTTAAAAATTGCTTTTCATTAAATTTCAGCCTCCTGTACCAGCAGGTGAACATTGGAATATGTTCATCGTTGTAGAGGATATAATGTAGTTTGAATTTCTATGAATTGAAACAATGGAAGTATCTTTATTTTTCTGATCATATATTAATTATATTTTCCACTGGAATATTCCCGAATACTCTGAAAATTGCTAGAGTGGCTCTAATTTTTCGCAGAGATGACAAACATGATGTTAATTATAGTTATAGGCCAATCTCTGTTCTTCCGATTCTTGATAAGATGTATGAGAAAATTTATTACAGCAAATTATATCCAAATTTTAATCAAAAATTTTTCTTTTTTAAGAAATAAATAGGGGTTCAGTATCAAAGGTGAACAATTCAAGTCATTCTAAATCATCTTTCATAACTATAATCAAACATTGACGAGAGTTTCTTAGTACCTTTTATCGTTTCAGATTCTAAAATATCATTTGATAGTGTAGATCACAGGATCATTCGGTTCAAGACAAACCTTTTTAAAACAGGAGATCTGGACTCCACCCCTACCCCACCGGAAACAAAACGTCACAAAGGGAGACGCAAAATCAGATGCGCTGAATGTAACTCAAGGTGCCCCAAAGTTCTCTTTTGGGACTTCTGCTATTTCTTATATTCATTAATGTAAATACATCTCCTCCTTCAATTATGTTCTATTTGCCATCACAGCACCCTCTATACGAGTGTCTCCTCAAACAATGCTGAAAAGATGACAAAGCAAATAAATTTAAAACTTTGAAAAGACACCATGTCATTCAAACCTGATCAAATTTGCAGCAATGTAAATAAGATAAAATACAGTTGCTTCTCATACTGAAAACGAATCCAGCCCCCACAAATAGCAATGGGAAACGGTGTGATCAAGGAAACAGATCACGTAAAATTTATGTGAAAAATTCTTGACCGGCATTTTTAGTGCACATATATTAGATATTTTTAACGAACTTTAGAAAAAGATTGGTGCATCACTCAAAGTAAAAAATATAATACCATTTGATGCCTCGAATATAAAATACCATACAGGTATTCACCTATTTTTTCAATATGGAAAAGAATAGACGGATAAAAAAACAACGAGTAGTTTTGATAAAAAATACGGCGCTATTGCATACTTGGTCTATAATTAATACCCTAACTAAGCCTTTTAAACGTACGGGAATTCTTAAATTGTCCGACTTTCATCAATTATCGTTAAAATTTTCATTTAAAACCACTAGAACGATCAGTGACCCAAACCTCCATGAAATAATCTTTGTCATTTCTGTCTCCACGATCGTGCTACCAGGAGTCGTTATAAATTAGTCCTTCTTCATCACTCACTAGCTTAATCCTATCATACTACTCTTTTCCCACGAATCTAATTTTAGAATTCCATTCCTCCGAACATACATTAAAATATCACATGTATGAAAGATTTAAAAAGAATCATGAGGCCTACCTTCTCTCGTGGTATCGAACAAACGTCTGTCTATGTTAACTTATGTCAATATGTAGTCTTATGCGTGTACGTATGTATGTCATATTTTATTTCAATTGCCTACCCATGCCATGTTTGATAACTAGTTCATAATTTTATGCTACTTATTCAGTTCTTCTTGGTATGAATTTTACCTTTATGTACAAATGTACTTCTGGTAGAAATCATAATAATTCTTAATGCAGATTGCCCTAGAAACCTAATAGCTTCTTTGAGTACACTAGCGGTGTTTCTCATGAATCTAGTTTATTTATTTCTTCTTTCTAACTTGATTGTACGATCGACTGAGTCTAATGTAAATTACTTTTGGTAAATAAATATTTCAAATATTGAAGACCCAAGAAATATTACGAGATCAGATGAAGAATCGAGAACTTCCTCTTAACGTTTTCAAGGCTGTATTTCAAAACCCGTCCATTTTTAAAAATCAATCTTGGGTCTACAAAACCAAACTTGAAGAAATGAACAAAACAAAACAAATTATCTCGAGGCGTCACGGGAGCCCAAGAAATGTGATCGTGATTCATTGAGCTTCAAATTCAAATTGAAACTGTATTTCGTGGAAAATTAATTACTAACTATGTTTTAAAATACTTTGAAACTTTATGTAAAAGTTCATAAAAAATATACACAGTTATTTGAACGCAGGTATACAGCAAATACATAGGAACGATACCATGCTGATGATTTTCATAGCTATAGCTTATTAAGATATTAGAGCTTAAGTGCTTGTTCATGGCAATTCATGTATTGAAAACGAATTCAATCATTTTATCCAAACTTTCATTCAGTAATTCTAAAAACTCTGCTTTATTTCTACACGGAATTCGCGTATCATGCATTGCGAATTCCTATGTTACTATACTTTCTAGAATCATTCTATGTTTTAGTTCAAATCTATACTAGAATTAAATCATTACACTTCGGTCATACATTACGCAAGCTTTTTTATTTAAGAAATTTCTTGATTGCCCCCAACGGATGAGACCATAGAAAATCCCAGCAGCCTTTACGTGGTGCCGCCGGCAGGGTTCGAAATGTCGCTAAAACGAACAGATTTCTAGTGTTTATCACAAGTGCACCTCTTCCGTATAGTATACCAGAGCAAGGCTTCTTCGTGAAAATGGGCAAAGATTACCGCTGGATTTGTCAAAAGTTATTTTACTTGACTACGACACATGAAGGTTTAAATATTGGTTATATGTGGGTAGAAATATTGGATAAAGTTTTCCACTAAATATACCAAAGAATTGCTAATTTTTCTTTTATATGGAAAAAAATAATTCTAACAGAAACAAGATATGAAATTTTCAAGTCAGGAACAACTCAAATGAGACATGTGAAACTGAAAATAAATACTAATGTCTTCAAAATGAAAGACCATGAAACTTTTCAAAAATGTTCCCTCGTTTTCTATGTGTTCGATCCCGACGTCACGAGGTTCATCAGCTGGCATAACCAATGCAGCGACCCATCTCGCTCTAGGCATGAGTATATCACTTAGAATTAAAAATGAGGTCAAGGAGTAAACGCTTTAATATCGAACATTCTTTTATACATTATCACATGTTACAATAACACAAAGGAAAGGTGTCTGGATATCACTCTCGAGATATCACCTTGAGAAAATAAGTCTGAAACTATACTAAGTCGATACAAATCTTTAGCTAAAATAACAAAAAACCAACCTGTATAATTATCTTAAAACAAATGACTTTGGATTTACTAGCGCGTACTTACATTCCCAGAATATCGAACGAATATGGGTTTTTGAAATGCAATATTTACGTTCAGAAATTACAGGCATCCCACGCGACATCTCTGGTCATGAGATTGGTACAAAGTTCACCCCCCAGGGTGCAGTGGTCATGGTCAACGAATTCTCTCACCCAGCGCTTCTTAAAGAACCTAAAGTCAGATGGAATGACGTCTACGTACATGATTACATTACTCGAAAACTGCTCCATTAAATTTGTAATTTCCGCAACCATGTTTTCAACGTCTTCAGTTTCATCGAAGACGTTACCACAGCGGTACCGATCAACATCCCTGGTCCTGCGGGTTAACAGCAGCTCTACGGACGCAAGAGAAGGAGGAGCCAGCAGAAAACATCTTGGGAACCTGGTGAGAAGGGCCTCCAGCTCCATGATGAAGGTCACGTTACCGTCTGGGGAAGCCTCGTTGAGCATCTCGGGACTGAAGGGCTTGAACACGAGGGGATGCACGAGGCGCCCTTCCGTTGTCCTCTGGTGGCTCTGCTTCAGCTTCGGCATGGTTCTGAGCTCGCCGGTCTTGTACATCTGGTCGAGGTGCACCGTACACTGCACCAACCGCACGCTGCGCGGGTCAGAGGAGCGACGCATCAATTTGGCATGGTTGGCAGTGGTGCCACCAGTGTTCATCTCACCAATCAACTGCGGCTGACGCGATATGGAGTTCAGAACTCGTAGATTCAACGGGCCACTCGTGCGACGAATAATTTTGTCGTGCTGAAGCACGGTTCCATTTGTGGCTGATTCATCAAGTCTCGTCACCGGAGCCATCTGACGGGGAAAAATAATTACTTGTTAACCCAATTGTCATAGAAAATTACACTCTGGAAATTCATTCGATTGAATGTTACCAACTAGTGCAACGAAGCCTAGACTTAAGAGTGATACTCCCAACATATTTTAGTCCATGTAATAAAAGTATGCATACACTCATAATTCAATAATGACAAGTTTATAATTGTCTCACCTTATCAAAGTATAGTTTACTTGCTTCCGAGCTCAAGTAAATTTCGGTTGAGATAAATTATTACTATCCGTCTTCAGCTGCTACGTCGGACAATGCAAGTGTTGCTCTGGCATCCAGGGAACGTTTGCTCCGTTCTTATATCCTCTGATCGTGGCATTCTGTTATAGCCGCTGCTGGTTGCTTCTCTGGCATTGGTTAGAGTCATCATGACATCACAGTGACGTCACATCCCCCAACGGCTGCCGTGCACCATGTTTCAGCTCGTTCGCGGCTGCTGGCTGTAGCGGGAGCGAGGTGCCAGCATTTTGCCACACTGTGGGATGTCATCCTTGAGATATTACAATATTCTAATTATCGTGTAAGGATTGACCACCATTGCTTATTAAACAGGTGTTGAGGTATGCTTGTTTACACTTTACACTGTAGTCTGAGGGACTATTTATTTTTGTTTTGCCGGATCCGTTTTCTGTATTTCAGGAAATCGGTCTTCCCTAACTTTGGAAACCGTCCAGTGCAGCGCCTATGTTTCTAATCAAGACCTGTGCATCGATGATATAACCAAACGGTTTTATATCCTTATCTTTACCACAATTTAATTAAAAAGAAGCTTTCTTTCGAGCTTTTTCTTTGTACGTTCTTTACGAGTTTTTCAATTTTTACATACCCATTTTTTAGTATTTATCTAGCATGACCAGCAGTAAAGACTGTAAATAGCACAACATCTGTGTACCTGACAGTGACGAGCTAAATAGCTAGGCCGTCGTTAAGTTAAGGAGGCACAGGAATGCAGTGTGTCACAGACGACGCCAGACAGAGTGTTCGATTTCATGATATGAAAAACACGCGCCAGAATTGTGACAGACATTAAGTAAATTCCTCCTAACTCAAATTTTAAATCACGTACGAAGTATAGTTTAAAGTATAAAATACGCCCTGGACTTGACCAAAAATGTGCGTATAACAGATATGTCGACCAATCATGCCGAGAAATGATGATTGTATTGCAGAATGGACGTGGTCTACAATAGCTAAGTTTATCCTAGTCATTAATTTTAGGCCTTGCAAATCATTAGTAAAAATACTAGTATGTGTAACATTAAATGTTCCATCGAGGATTTTGTTGAATGTTTTCAACAATGAACTGAAAAGCGTCTGCTTTTCATTCACCAGTATTGAACTATCAGCTTTGAGTGACTTCGTTTATATTCCAGAAAATAAAATTTTAGAATAGTCAACAAAATCTCGGAGAAAGACTTCGATTGCTGTGGCATCTGCAGCAGTTGACCACAACGATGTGCTAATCCATACTCATTTAGGGCTTAATTGTACATAGTTTCTAGGATATCTATTTAAGTCGCGTATTATATAAATTATGATAAAAGCATCACTCAATGTACGTAGCTCGAAACTGCTGTGTACACATTTTTACAAGGAAAGTATGACTTTCGTCAAATCTTAATGAGAGACTTTAAGGATGCTTTTTCGAGCTCTTAAGATGTGAACTAAATTCAAAGCTAGCCAAACCTGGGTAATTCACATAAATGTATATATGAAATTGACAAAATTGTGTTATATTATATTTATACGTTTTGCTTCTCTATCGTCTTCTACCACATTTCTAATACCGTAATTTATTTAGCTGCCTTTGACAGCATGCCTTTGGAAAATCTTATCTTTCTCGCCAACCATGCTTTAAAAGCCTTGTACGGAAAATTGAGAAAATCAATAGAAGAATTGTAAATAAGGAAACGTATCTAAGAGAGAACTTGTTTCCTCTTTGTATTAATATATATAATATATATACAAAGTGTGAAAAATATTTAATATTTCGCCACGTGTCCTTAATTATTCCTGTATTATCCTTCAGGTTAATAAGGAAAGTGTAAGTATATCCGACAATTGAAAGTCCCGGAAAAGATGTGACGGACATAAGGCCTACTTGCAGAGAAGACGTCAGATATTTTGTAATTTTCAACATTCAAGTGTTGCACTAGTGAAGGATAGAGGTGAATATTGGTAGAATTGAACATTAGTAGGAAAATGTACACTGCAATGTATTTTATTATTTTGAGAAGAAAATTTATCATTAACTTCACTGTACTGAAGAGTTATTTAAATAAATTTTTACGTGCACTTCGTTTGATCAGTCTGTATTTGTTTAGCAAATTATGAATTAAATTTTGTAACCTTGAAGTATACTTCTCCATCATCATATGAACAAGGAATGCCAAGATACATACAATCACTCAAGCCAGCTGATGATCCCCCCGGTGGTCAAAACATGTCCGGACGAAACCACAACGTCACAGTGACGTTTCGATGACGTGGCACCGTGCGAACATGTTGCGGCTTGACAAGCGGTCGTAGCCTTGGCAGCAGCTGCAACCGTGCGCCAAATAAAGGCTCCACAACTGAATCTCACGGAAAGAATTGTTGAGCAGCCGTCACATAAGCAGCAGCAAGAAACGCAAGAACGAAAACATAGTTTCAGTAAAAATTGCTTTCATTTTGTGAAACTTCTCCGTAATTTACTCAGTAAGTAACGTTTAAAAATTATCGAATAGTTTTACGATCAAATTTGACGTAACAAATTTACGTCAACAGCGGTCGCCGTTGCCAGGAGTGGCTGTAAGTGCATTCGTTCCTTTACATATCACTTCGTACCAACGGCTGCTATTTTCCACCTAAATAGTGAAAAATTCATTCTCTCTTATCGACTTTCAAAAAGAATACAGAAATTGAAGGTGAGCTAGTGTATTCTGTGATTCCAAATTATTTATTAAGAAAAATTAATCAGGTAAAGTCTTCATAATGCCTCTTGGAAAACTCCTAAATATTTTGTGGTACCATTTCATGCGCAGGACAATTTTTCTATTGAAGAAGTGAAATTTAGTTCAAGTTAATATAAACGTTCATTTTTCCCTACAAATACTCAAACGCTTCATAACAAAAAATCTTGTGAAGATTGGAAGAATTTAATAATCAGAAAAACTTATTTTAAGTTCAGAAACCAATCATTAGACTAAGAACTAATTATCGTTGTTTTGTTTCGTGCAGCCATGGCGCCCGTGACGCGGCACTTCCTGGAGCACCAGGAGCTGCAGCAGACCCAGTTGGGCCGTACAGGCGTGCCTGCGCAACTGAGACGCTACGATCCCTTCAGGCTGGTGCGGTGCACCCTGCACCTTGACCAGCTGGACCGCAACCTTACTTGCTCCTTGAAAAAAGTCCCCAAACTTCGCCTCAAGTCGGCGAGAAAAACTCAGGGACGCATCATCCGACCCCTGACTTTCAGCGTGTTCAGCCCCGAGATGCTGACAGAGCCTTCTCGGGACGGCAACGTGAGCTACATCGTCGACTTGAACAAACTCCTGCGTCGCTTCCCTCGAGTTTACGATGTCGGGGTGACCAAATCTGGGACAGGGTGCACCCAAACGCTGCTCCTCACCCGCCGCCACAGGGATGTCAGCCGGTACACGCCCTTGGTGGCCGCGACCCCAGAAGCTCCGGGAGACGTGTGGTGGCGGCACGGAGAGCAAAACTCCATTTTGTCCTCGAAAAACTCGGCAGGACAGGATTTCTCACTGAAAATTGAAGTCGACATGCTAGCTTCAGACTACGAGTGGCTGAAGCGACAGGGGGCCTGCGAACTGCTGGACCACGAAGCGTGCAGCCAATTCGGGGAGCTGTGCCCCAGCCTCCTGCCCCGCAGCGCAGTGTGGCAGGCGCGCCATTTCGCACACTCGTCTTGACATTGAGATTGTTTCGCTGTTGTTAGATGATTGAACTCGATGTTTTCTGGAGACCTTTTGTGATAGAGGAACGTATATAAATCCGTAGAAAATAATTATTTGTTGTAATGCCAATGAAATATTATTGAAAGAAGCACGCTCCGGTTTTAAAAAATCGATAAAAACTAAAAGCAAGTAGTTTTACGACTTGTGTTTAGCATCATACGAAATTTAGCGGGATAGCGCTGATTAACAATTGTACTGATGATATGATGAAAATACGAAATTAATAGAAGGAATTAATTTCACTGTTCAAGAAAAAGTAAAATCGATAACAAATGATTACTCTCGCTTGAACGCTTCATTACTCTTTAATTTTGGCTGCTCCATAGAATACACATTTTGAAAGCTTGTGATATCATGACCTTCATATTTTAATCATAAGCTAAATAACACCATTATACTCTAAGAGCTGTATGAGTAAATAATATGCAATTATGTTAGGCTTGCTTAGGTCACATAATTGTTCTGGTTTTAGTCAATGTTTTATTTTAAAGGATTGTAGTAACAGGGTAATAATTTGTCACACTTCCATGCTTCTTAAATTAGGTTGCGTGAGAATCCAATTTAAATTAAATTATGTGTTTCATTTGATGCATTATTTAAACTAAAATACATTTGAAACTTATAAGTACTTCCTACCTAATATTGTTACCGTATCATAACTTTAATCCAATCGACAAATTGATTTAGTTATTATTGAACACGAATGAGCATATTGAACTCGAAATTGAAGAGCATATATACTTTTAGAAGATAGTGTAGGACTATAACTTTCAGCATTGTAGTTGAAAAGCAAGTACTATCCAATTCGGTTTAACGCAAAATTTGCGTACATTTTTTCTTTGTGGACAAATAGTAGCATCTTTAGCGATGCTGGTTTCAAATCTTTGTCTTTTTTTTTCTGCATTTATTCCTTGATTGATTTATTTTCGCTGCAATGGGTAAAATATGGCAATTTATTTAATAATAAAGCATTTGAAACTTTTCTCATCTGTGTTTCATGCCTGCAAGTTAAGATCATCTCAATAAGTCGTACCTTGGACCTCAACGTACATGTGAACTTGCGACAAGCTGTTCAAATTTGTTGGTATAATGTAATAAGTGAGAACAATTTTTACGTGGTCTTGAAGAAATTTTACCGCTAGAGTTGATTTTGTAAGTTTTTCATGCAAAAATATCTCATAAAAATGTATTTCTTAATTATAAACTAAAACGCTTTCGATTTATCAAAATAGACTAGTTAGTGCAAAACTAATTTTTTTGAAATTAAAAAATGTTTTTATAGGCAACTAATATAAATTTATTAGTTTCAATTTCTTAGTGTTCTTTTCAGGATATGTTAATACTATTCTACGAACTTTGGAAAGAATTTACTATAAGGATGTTAAAACGTTGAAAAACAAAATTTCTGTAGTGTAGGTGAGATTTTTGAATTAAACTTTTCAATTTGTCATACTTTGATGATGATAATGAACAAAGCGTTCGACAAATGTTCCTGTTAGAATTTATTTAAAAATATTACACCTTGCTTATTCTCATGATTAGCAGTGTATTCTTAACTTTTAGCTATAGACTATTTGAATGTGGTATTCGATACGAAAAGCGAAAGAGATGGAAAAGATGAAAGCTTTTTACAGGGAGGTAGTCTAGCATCAACATGGCAACAGAGTAATATTTCATGCCAAAATTATTTCGAGTATTAGCATTTTCCCTGCAGAATTTTACCTCAAATGAAAGATTAAATTGAAATGTATTTTTAATTTTTTTTTTTTTGAAGAATAGCATAATTTTGTCAGCGATGCAGTACGTTGGATTTTAAGGACGACGGATAATGGCTTACCAGAAAAATTAGATATTGAAATTGTAAGCATTAATAGAGAAAATAAGAATAAAATTCATTGATTTAGACGCATAATGAGGAATAATTTTAATCGAATTGTTTCGTTTTCTACGATTTATGAATTTATTCACAATGTTCATCTGTCCACTAATCTTAATCACATTTCTAGCACATCATTGTTGCTCACCTTCATCTTCAAATCGCTTGCAGTGGTACTGGGAAATGCACAGGCATCATTTTCCAACATAAACCAAACACTGAAGTCCAGGGGATTCAAATTTGGGAAAGATGGAACCTAACACGACGGAGGCCACATTTAATTAATCCAGAATTAATGGAAATTGGTAAGACACCACGTCTGAGACGTGTGGGAGGAGGACACCTTTTTGCTGATAGTGGAATCATTTGACATTTCTGATATTTCTTGCGATATTTCTTCGTTTCAGATAGAAAAGGGGGCCAAATTATATCATTGTATGAATGTAAATTCACTTTCGCACCCTCTTTAACGGAAATGAGGGGAAATATGGAAACGACGACGATGAATTTCCTCGTTTTGGAGAGAGCCACCCAAATTATGACGATGGCCAGCGTCTGACGACGATAAGCATTTCTCACATCATTTGAGATGTCTTCAGGCTTCTTTTCCAGCACTCTGTCATCCTGAGGATTGAATTTTGTCTTCAGTGGGAGCATCTTTTTACCAAAAAAATATAATCTGTCTTCCTTACGTTCAGTGCATTAGAAGGCACAGGAGAAACTGAGCTCTGTCGACTCATTTGTGATCCTGGAGAATAGAAAATCGTTGGCGCTTCGTCAGTTTGCAGGGAGAAAGTTTGGCTTCAGATTTTAGTCATGGTCCTTATTGATTTTTCGCTCATATCGATGGGCTCGGTCATGTGAGCTGAGCGAAGGGCGTCCTCTTCTGAGACGCTCTTTATCAGAATCAAGTTAATTGAATAAAGTCACCGTGTGATGTACAGTAGATTTTGGTCCAGTTAGTTGTTCAATAAAATCAGACTTTGACAATCCCGCACGATGAAGCTCAATAATGGCTAGACGTTAGTTCAATTTTAAAAATGATACTACCAATTATAGACAATAGCAAGTTTAGAAATGAAAAAGTATACAGCTATAATGAATCAGTGATTTTAATATTGATTGATTCAAGAATGTTTAATCCGTTATTGAAATTACTGTTGATTTTCAGTTGAAAAAGAGTCTGGCGACTTTTAACGCAACCTGCACGACATTAGTCTGTGGAAGTGTACAGGGAGCGACATGTATGATAAAACAATGAAAATCTTTGAGCAATCAATTCTTACGTCGAATTGATATGCTTGAGATGAGTGAGAATCTCCTCATAAATTACAAAAACTCAAAAAAATTGTTGTCAAATATAACAAATCATGATACTCATTAACGAGGGCACAGGCTCAGATGGCAAACTATGACGTAGGTGTTATTCTCATTGTGCGTTCTAGCGCATATGTTCCGAGGTATGTATCTTTACTAGCCTGAAGGGTGCAGCTAGGTGTACGTATGTCTTTATTTAACAAATATTTTACTGATAGAGAATTATCGTAACTTTCACTTCAATTTCTGTTGTAGTTTAGCATTAGTTTTGAATTTCCTTTCGTCAGACAGTAACAATCCCAGATGACAACGACACACATACAGTATGTAAGTGTGTGACAGAAACAGGAGCCAAATTCTTCTAATGTTGACGTCAAACGAGAGTACAATGGGGCTTAAAAGATTACGAAGCGTTTGAAAGAGACTGGTAATATCTTCTATAAGACGTGGAACACCATACAGCGTATCGCGGTGGCATAAAAGTTGTAAGGAAACCTCGTGAACGTGGAAGAAAATTGACATTCCCATCCGATTTAGTTATGAAACTGCAGTGCAAGCACGAAATGAAGACAAGAATGTATCGATATTAGATGGTCCAAAGGGTAACTTATTTCTCAGCTGGTAAAAGAGGCTGTGAAAGTTAAGAATATAATAAAGATTGTCTCTTAGGCACGTAGCCAAGGATTCCACGAAATAAGTCGCGCTTCAAGTGTTGCACAACAACCGACTCTGTGTTAGTAGAACGAAGCAGGATTTTAAGCTCACTAGTAGGTTTTCCCGCAATTGTTTTTGTGGTGGCACGACATTTTAAAGACGAGTAACTTTGAAGATCTTTCTTGAAGAATGAGTTACGTAAAATAAGGTAAAAAATTTATCAATCCTCATGCAATTTCAAATTTAATTTATTGATCAATCGCAGGACGCCAAATCCTGGTGTCACGTCCAAACTGAGTTGCATCCCGTCGACATCTAACGCCTTCGTCAGCGACGCCTAAAAAATTCGTTCTCTTTTAGCCTTGGGAATAATGACGACCGCATTTTCTCAGTATCGATTTAATACTTTGCATAATTCGCACTGCATTCCCAAACCCTCGCAGTTGTGTCTCATTTGATGAGCTCAAATCAAGAGTTCACTAGCGTGAGGTGCACGGCGGCACGTGCGACCCTTAATGTGTTTTGAGAAGTGGCGTACAGTGACGTGCAGTGCACGTGCAAATCACTTCACAGTGCATTGCACGCGGGCATTAGCAAGCAATGCACGCGGGCATTAGCAAGCAATGCACGCGGGCATTAGCAAGCAATGCACGCGGGCGTTAGCNTCAGATGGAAGGATAAATCAGTGAGGCCCTGGGTATAATATAATATAATAAATCGTACCATGTATAAAGAGAAATGAGACGTTGAAGGTGAGACGTAACAAAATCATATTTTCTGACAAAAAAGAAATGATCCCGAATGGTTAAAATTTGGTTAGAAGCGTGGTCTCCTATGGCTAAGACAGAATTTCTATAAGCTCTTGAGAACAGTGCTGAGGCTTGTACTTTACGTTAGACAAGAATTCATAGGCGAGAGAACTGAAATGTCTCTCCTTCTTTGCCAAACAGTCCTTTCTTAAGGAGTGGGAAAGTCCTGAGAAGTTTTATACGTCAAATGTTTATTGAAATCATAAAAGAAGATGCCTGAAAATATGATTCTCAAACACGAATTTTCGCTCGCGTGAAGTCTATAGTAACGACTCGTAGATCCCCTGCTTCCCTGTGGGATGTTACTCAAAAGAACCTTTATTAATTCCAACACGTTTTACCGGGTGGTTTTCAATGCCTACTGGCGTGGTAGAGGATGTGAGGAATGTGTGGTTTCTAAACTTCCATTCCCTAGGGAAGTACTCCCTGGTTACGTGAAATGCCTTGCCGAAGCCGGGATCGAACCCTGAACGTCTTGGCTGCGAAGCCATCACGCTGACCAGTACGCCATGGAGCCAATAAAATTTTTTCAGGTACTGGTTCAGTCCTTGAAATTCATTAAACCTTGAAAGATAAACTATCAACGTAGCTCGAAACGAATCAGAGATAAACTTTTTCGTACCTCTTTCTTACAGTGATTTTTCATCTAGATCAAACGAGGAAGAAGCTCACGAGGCGTCAGTACTCAGAAACACCAATGAAGAAGCTCTTCGCAGAGTTTCTTATTATTATGTCATGAATGAAAGTTAGTTTTTAGATCAGGCTTAGAAAAGTACGGACCCGCACTGCCGCACGCGCGTACGCGTGCATTTTCATCACCCTGCCTCGCCTGGAGGATCCGAGGTTGCGATGTGTTAGCGGCGTCGAAATAGTCTTGAATTTCTTGAAAATGTTTTGGCCTTTATGCCCTGGCCACACTGGGGTGCCGCCGGTTTGTGTGCGGGTGTCCCTTCGTATATCCGCGAGCTGTTGAATGAGCCTTCTGTTTCCCTCCGCCTTCTGATGATAGTGAGGCAAGGGCGGCCTATCAGGGACAGCTTGTAGAAAGTTATCCAGCTTCTTCTTCCAGCTTCAGTTTAATAGTAATAATTGAATGTTGTAACACATCTTTATTTGACGAGAACGCAAATTAATTAGGCAACTAAAAGTGGATAATGAAATTTTAAAACATTTTATGAACGTTTCGGGATGAATCCGATCAACTGGAATGACAGAATTTGAATACGTAACCAAAAAGGACATGAATTGAATTAGGTTATACCGGCTAATTGGAAATCGAGATAGGAATAAACTCGAAATGCATTGAGTGCTGCTTACTTTTTAAAATACGCAAGAACTTTAAAATTCCCACGTCACCCTCACTAGGTCTCCGTTCCTGTATAAATGGAAAAGTTAACACAGGTAATTCAGGAACGCCAGTTCAAATCGTGGGTGTGAAAACAGGAACGACACGCCCGAGCTAACGTTATATTCGTGCGATGTAGTTACTGCTTCTATTTGCAGACATATGAGTGCTTACGTATTATTTTGTACTTCCTACTTCGCTGTGGAAATGAGCTACTGATCTGCTAGTAAGCTAGAAATGCTCATAGACTGCCTACGCGGCTTGCCAGACTGACATAAAAATACTGTAGTGTAAGTGATGATGTTGGTACCGAAGATGATACCTCGACATTTCTCTTTACCTTTTTAGTCTCCACCTGCGCTGAGAAGCGAAGAAGGAATATGAAAAAATGCGTTGCACAATCCCCTTAAAATTGACTAAGATATAGAATGAAATATCATGTTAAAAAATGTGTCCAATGTTTGAGATCATTCATAAAGAGGTACCTCCAATTGAACATTGTTTCTGACGATTTGCTTTTGTATGTGTTTCATTACTCAAATTTTTTGAGAGCTTGCGCAAGTTTTAGTTAGATATATAGATGTTCAACTGAACATAATTCTAAGGGAATGATGAGACCCTCCTTCCATTTTGAGATGGTTCAAGCCATGGATAAAACAATACCACAACAGCGTTACGAATGAGAGTCTCACCGTGTCAGGATGACCAGCATGCGTCATGGGATGCGCATAGGTCAAGTGGTCGACCAGGTCGACCTCAAGAGTCTGGTTTACGGGCAAAAAGTTCTGCACCGTGCGACTGATCAAGCCGCCACCGCCATGACATCGATAAAAGTGTGTGTGACGGTCGCCAGGATCGACCCATAGGCAAAGCTTGCAGTCGTCCGGGAAACCTCAATTGTTTGGAAGCTGCGCTATGCGATAGGCATGCGAGGCAGTCGCAGTTTGCACGGCCTGTCAAGAGGAGACAGGCCTTCTCTTTTAAAACAATTGTGACAACGGAAAAGGAGAGATTGTACGATTTTGAAGTAGATGCTGGAGAAACGTTAGCAATTTTGTACAAATTGTATACTTGGGTTAATATTGTCCGAGTTTTCCACACACGAGGATGCAGGAGACTGCTGCTCCCAGATTAAATAGACTGAAATAAGATATTGCCTCGTTATTTACAGAATAGCGCGTGATTCTCGACTCTAATGAACGATGCTCCTAAAAGCGAGATTGTTAAATTAGTGGATTTAAATTAGCCTTGAAATCGTAAAATTTCCACTCGACGAAACGAGACAATTCACAAAAGACATGAGGAATTCAAATAGTAAGCTTAATTTGGTGCAACATTTATCAATAATAACTCATTGCTTAGTATTAAAAACATATATTCAATTTAAAAATGTTAATATATATTCTGTTCTGTTGGAAGATACGAGTACATCGCTCGTTGTGGAGTAGTTCGGAGCCTCTGGGAAACATACGTTGTAACAGCGAAGGACATAACTCCCGATGGTACCAATTTTATGTACAATTAATCGAAGCATCACGTCTACAGAGAATAGTACAAGCATGTGGTTAGACATCAATACATTGTCTCATTCCCTTTTACTCCTTAAAGTGTACAAAAATATTTTTACAGTAAGCTCAATTTTCATTCACTACTCTCGGTTGGAAATCTACTTCCTGAGATTTTAAATTTTGTAAATGATCAAAAACTAGTGTGCCAAGAATGTGATCACGAGTGAAATTAACTCGCAGGATTTTCGTTTAATAGGAGACTAATTTATTGGCCCATTTAAGTCGAGCGCCTGTGAGGGTACATGGTGGATTGCCGTAAGGTTATTGGGATGACTAAGATGAGCAAGAAAAACATTTAATTTATTTTTCACTTGAAACAAGACAATTTCGATGCCACTCAATGTATATCAGACTTTCAAAATCAATAGATAAAAATAAACGTTCCGAAGTGCATTTCTTCTGCAGATTCAAGCAATAGAGATTGAATGACAGAGTAGAAGGTTTACAACTTTATGATATGATAGAGAATATTATAACATTCGTATGACATTCTGAAATGTTATACGCGGTCACTTGTGAGAATCTGCGCGTGATTGTATGTAACATGAAAAAGCTTTGATCATGATGATATAGTTGGACGATTTCCCTCTGCACCTTTCACTCTCGTTAATTCTTAGGAGGGTAAAACTTAGAGTGTATGACTTAATAGAGTTGTATCTTAAACTCAAGCTATGTTCCAGCGCACAGTATGTTCTAAAGCCGTGGTGTAATTTTTTGGTTATAATTAATTTAGCAAGAAATTATGTGCCCTGTATTAATGCAGTTCGTGTAATTATCCATTGAGCCGTACGAAGCTGAATTGTTTTGTGGTTGCCGCAGAATTAACTAGAATGTAGATTGTGATTTTGAAACATATTTCTCACAGAGTGACGAATAATGCCGGTTGTGAACCGATATTTTTTCTAAATCTTATTTAAAAACCTACTCGTTGAAGAAGTAGAATCTTCTGGCACATTTTTGGCAGTGCTAAGCTCACATTGCGGTGTAACTCAGTTGCTGTAGAACTGCTCCCTTTGAACGTGAATTATCGAGTTGGAAAGTCGAGGCGGTATCCGCTCTACCGAACGCAGCCATGGGCCTCGTCGACTGGTGGCACTCGAGAAAGCAGGAGCCTGTCGAGAGCACGAGCGACTCTCCGGGGCCTTCGTCAGAAGGAGAAGTGGATCCGAACACAGATAACTCGAGTGACCACTCGCAGTCGCCACAAGTTTCCGCAGATCAGAATGAGGAACATCAGCAGGAGGCTCCGGAAGAGCCCGTGCAAAAGAAAGGATTATTGGAACGTTTTTCATTCTTCAAGAAAGCCCCGCCTTCACCCGAAGCTGTGGAAATAGCACCAATGGAATCGGAAGACGTGTTTTCACCCCCACGAAAAAAGGGAAATAAAATTGACGAAAATTCAAAGAACGGTAAAAATTCAAATCTTGAGGATGGTTCTCCAGGTAATGAAGATTTTGTTCGCGTCAAAGTGTGGCTGCGGCGCAACCGCAGCGAGCCGTTCAGACCTGCAAAATTCTGCGATTGCATTGTGGACTATTTCGCCACAGCAGATCAGAGGAACATCTACAGCGCCCCGACGGTGTCTGTCCCCGGGCTGGGCAACACCCTCAATATACCTCAAACGGGGGGGTCACTCAAGGACCCGTCGGACAAATCCAGCATTCATTCATCGAGTGAATATCTGAGCTGGAGCGGCCTTAGCACGCCGTTTGGGTGCTGCAGCGTGAGTCGCAGTCCTCTGCCTTCGAGTACTCGACTCGCTGCCAACCATTCGTGCTGTCTGCACGCGCCCAAGACCGAGGCCATCAGCGTGACTGTAGAGTGCATCGTGCAGGACAACCGGGTGCTCATGCAGCCCGCTCCTGAGGACGCCTACAGGGACAGGCGCCACGGCACTCAAAGGTCCTGGAGACGCTCGAGTTCCGCCCAGTCCTTCATTGCCGTTTTGGAGGTAAGGAAGTTCCATTAGACAACGCTCATACTCTAGTTACTAGATATTTATCGTATGTTTTGGTCTTTTGAAGTCATTTTTTGAATATTTGTATTGATTGTTGGCGAAATATATGTATTATCAGGCTATTATCGTCACTCCAATTCTCTAGAGGCCCATGAAAATTGTCCTCTACCACAAACAGCTTTGTGCGTCACTATAGTGTGAAGTTTATCGAAACTCCTAAAGCTAAAACACTAAGTTCTATCTATATTTTATATCCTCTCCATAATTCTGAGACAAACTTCATAACTACTTTCCGAATATGTTCTGTTCCATAATATTCGAAAATATTGAGGTAGCAGCATCATTGCATCTCTGTATGATGAAGTTGTAGCATCGCTGCGTGATGAGGTTGTAGCATCATTACATGAACATTTCGAATACTTTCTGGGAATATCGCTCGTGTTAGAAGGGAGGCTTCAATCATGAAAGAGAGGGTTGATACAGAAGAAAAAGATCTCCAGCCTCCTGCCACAAAGATACGGCTTTGAGTGAGGGCGTCAATTAAGATATACGATGTCACCTGAGCTGAAAATCGAACACAGTGCAGTTTGTAACAATATTATGAATTAACCAATTTCTCAATTTGCATTCCCATTTTTTTCCCGATTTTGTTTTGTTTGTTCCTGTTCTTGATCCTTTCAAATAGGAGTCACAAGACTTCAACAGTAACTAGTAAGGCAAAATGTACTCAAGGTCCTCTTTCTTTCCAAGTTACATACCTAGAACGCCAGTACTTAAGAAGTTAAATTTCAATTTTACTGACGCACATCAATCCCTTTTCTCCTATGTACCCATTCTGATTAAATAACTTCACGAAATTTCAAGTTTGAGGTGAGTTTGATCCTTTTACTGTGTCCTTAGCACCCTCCGTTCTGTGGTGCTCACCGCATCAGCCCCAAGGACTACGCCGACCTTCCTGATGGGGACAAGCAGCGCGGCGTCGATGTCGGGGTAAGCCCTAGGCTTTTGTACGAAATTTTGCTCTTCGTTGTTGTGTAGTGTTGGTCTTGCAATCCTCAAATACTCCGGCGGTGGTGTTGTTCACAGTCCGCAAACTAGCGGGCTTAGGTGTTGTTTGTAAAGTGTTGTTTACGTTATGAATACTCATCAAAAATTTGTGTTTGGAAAGCTGTGAGAAAGAATGGGAAATGGTAGAGAATAGTTCAGTTAAGAGAACAAAATGCAATGTTTTATTTTTTACCAATGTGTTGAAACTGAAAGATTCTTTGACATTAAAATGCTAGAATTGACGGGCATACTGCAGACTCATCACCTAGTCGTTCGTTTGCATTGACAATATTTCTGTTGCTTCACCAATCTATGTAATTATGGCTTCAATTAAAGAAATGAATTGACCGACTAAAATGTAAGTTCTGTTCACATTTTATTGATTTGAAAGTAGGGGTTCTTAAAGTACGGAAAAATTGTAAAATAGCGCAAGCGAATTGGTAACAACTTTTTGTTCAAAAGTTGATATACTACGAAGTGCAACAGAGATTCTAGTAGAATAGGTGACTACTGTTGAGCTGCAAAGGCACCGTAGGTAAAATTCACTATTTTTTGCCGTTGTATTTCCAGTCACTCGTAAAAGGACACATGGCTAGACTCAACAATGAATAGATAGTTAAGAATGTAGGTGTAGAGTATCGTCGGAGTTGAAGATGGGGCAAAAGACGGGCTTACAAAGCAGAACTTCTGAAAAAGAGCTCATTTCTAAACCAAAACATTCTAAAACCAAAAAGCTTCTCGGAAACTGATCTTATTCAAACGTAACGTAGACCTACCTTTTTAAACTTCCGGCTCCCATTCTAAGAAGACTCAGAAATAGGCGCTGACTTAATAAATAGTCAATAACTTAATATCGTAAAGTCAGGTGACCTGCATATAAGCAAATATGTCTCACATGCCTCAGTTTTCATAAATGTTAAATGTCAGAGTACACATGCATGTATGTCTTCGAAACGTAATTTTGAATCTTATTCTCTCTTAGACTTACTAACACCGTTGGGAAGCTCTGTTTTTACGGTATACCGCAGTACAAAGAACGAAATTAAGAAACGGATAGAATATATATTTCAGCGAGCATATGGCGCGCTGTGTTATAGGTTTCAGATCGAGCACTTCCTAAAATACAATTTGCGAACCGAGGGAATGTTCAATCTAGTCTATCTATCGATATAATACTAAAACTCTGGTCGTCTTGTATGCTTGTTTGAAGTCATGCACAGAAGAGAAAAAACAATGCATAAAGGAAGAAGAGAAAATATACACTTATGTCATGTAAAGAAAGGAATTTAAGTCGGGCAAGTTTGTAAAGTGGATACGGGAATGAGAAAGAGGGCAGAATCGTTTGTCTTTCGGATCTGAGATATTCGAAATATATACTCTTCGTTTAACCTTGTATTGTGGATACCGACTTAACTGCAACGGATATATTTCTGGATTCGGTTTGATTTTGATCAATTTTATTTGACCCAACGGGTCACGAGTTGTCTAGTGACACAAAAATCTCTCTTCGAGCATGATAACGACTTAAATGCAAATGGGGTCATCGAGTTGCGATGTTTTTTTAGCGTTGCCTCGAGTGGTACTTGTATTCTGGGGAGCTTTGCTTGTCAAGGGACTGAGCTCGGTGTGCGAATCATGGGACAGTTCTGCATCAAGTTGATGACTCTTGCGTCCGCGTCCGCTGCGTACACCTCCACTAACTTACTGGTAAATGCTGTAAACTTACGCCGGAGCTGCCTGTCGTCTATTAGAGTGTGCAATTCAACACCAGCCTTTAGTTGAGTGACGAGCCTGGTGAAATCAGAGACAGTGTAAAAAGACAAGTCTTTAAATGTAAAGTTGTTAGTCTACATCACTCGAAAACTGCAAATTGCACATTTTCTCTTAAAAGTGACTTTACTGGAGACATAGTTGTGCATGTGACGTCACACAAGGAAGCTGAGTAAATAATAATATTGTAAATACTTTGTTGATCCATCGAATTTCTAATCGATTGGATGTTGTTGGCGGAGCACAAAATGCGTAGCTGTAATTTTGGGTCGATGGCAATCTCCATTTGATGGCAGAATCAAGGTGTCGTCGATCAGTGAGGCATGGATGAAGCTTATCTAAGACAATTGCATTGTTTTATTATAGTTTGAGTTATACACTTCTTTTACTAAAATTGTTTTCATATATGAGTAATATTACGTTAGT
>VOMN01078658.1:0-15306 GCA_014899125.1 Orchestia grillus | reverse complement strand
ACTTGCTGTCGACTTCGGCGACACGAATCGCCAATACGAGCGACAGTGAAACTGCAAAATAGTTGCTAACATGCCGTCCGTGTGAGTTGACCCTAAGGTGTGGAAATGCTCTTACTAACAATAGCGTACGATATGCACCCGAATCATGGTTGACAACGTACTACGTGTGACACAATCATTGCTGACAACGTACGGTGTGTGACACAATCATTGCTGACAACGTACGGTGTGTGACATAATCATTCCTGACAACGAACGATGTGTGACACAATAATTGCCGTCAACGTCCGCAACTCATTGCTGCCAAGGCACAATATGCACAAGGCTCGTGCGATGTACGTTGTTTAATTAATACAAGTTAGTATGTCGAACCATTCAAGGAATAAGGCTCATGTACACATCGTTTCTTTAGTACTTATTCGATTCTCTCTGTCGCTTTCCCATGGCGTCTGTTAACGATACTCTGAGACTTTACCCTGACAAGACTGTTGGGCTTGTATGAATTGAGTCATGACATGGTGACCGATGTAATAACAAATGACGTTCATTGAATGACCGCGTAGTATAAGCAGTTATCCAAAAATGATGGCGATCTCTATCAGTAAGGTAGGAAGAAGATTTTGAGTCATTTTTCAGCTCGTGTGCATGATAGGATAACGTTCTCAACGCGGCGCAAATTTAGCCACTTGAAGAACTCGGGTGATAGGGGAGGAATCGATCTGTAGCTACTCTGTGTGAGTAATAAATTCAACATCAAACTCAAATTATTCATGTTATATTCACATAGCTACATTTTAAATTTGAATTTTTTCTAAATAATTGGCATAATATCATCTTGCTCTAAGCTGCTTGTCTACTTTGTATTTAGTGATTCTTTGAATTTGCCTACAAGAAAATAATACTTTTATGAGAAAATTAAAGACAAATTCCATCAAATATGTCTCACTTGAATAATTCACTGTCATTGCTGCCTTCGAAAAGCCTCGACTCTAATAATTTTAGACCCAATTAAACGCAACAAAACTTCAGCATCATCTGAGTTCACCCAATTTTCGCTCAAAATCGGCACCTGACTATAAATACGCGGTTCTTCCTGGTGTATAACGAGAAAGAGAGATTGCCGCGGATGTAAAGGGTTCTAAGCTGGCGTTGGGACCTCTAATTAGGCAGGATCTGAGCTCACGACACAGAGACTTCAATGAGAAGAGCCGGACGACCTTCGGTTGTCCGTCATTAGCTGATTGCGGCTCTGAGGTCTTTGGTGAGCTATTGGAAGCCGGGCGACTTCTTGTGCAGGGATTCTGCGCCAGAGCTCCGGAGGGTGCGCGCTGTGGGGTGGATCGAAGGGCTCTATACCCTACTGCCTCTGATTGAAAATGTAGATTAAGCTCACGAGGTAGAAAGGATTTGGCTAAACGGTACGGTGCCATGTTGGGAGCGTCAGCATATGCTGTGAGTTATAAGGTGCTGGAAAGTAGATTGTATATATGATACACGAGAGTCTTCTCGATTTAAATGAGCACTCAATTGTACACAAGAAGATGCGTGGAACTTGAGTAAACCTGGCTAAAATTAACTGAAATTTAGGCGAATGAAGAGGAAAGGAGCCTGAAATAACTACATTCACATATCCATGTAAATTAATTCACGCTCAAATAAATTAAGTTTATAAAATAATACGTACGAAAACGGGGAAGGAGACTCCATGCTGGCGGCCAATGCGACTGCTGTCCACGTACCTGAAAATAATAAAAACGCTTTAGAAATTTCAACACAGTTGACACGCAGTACATCGTTGGGTTTTCAACACCTTATAACTACTAACGCGTGAGTGATGTAATGAATAAGAGGTTTAAGCTTCCTTTGCCAAGGAAAGCACTCCGTGGTTCCGTGAAAATTAGCTTGCACTTGCCAGGAATCGAACCCCCACTTTATAGCTGTGAGTGTAACACGGCACGAGTGCACCATGGAGACTTAGAACAAGTACGCCAAGTTCTGCACACGTAACTCCGGCTACCTACCCAGGTTTTCCTAACCTGATGGTCATGTACGCAGCTGAAGCGACCGCCTGTGCACTGCAGATCTCCTTGTGGTGTGGCTGCTACGCAAGCGTGACGTCGTCTGCACGAGAAGTGCTGAAGTCGCAACATGTGAGCAGGAGAATATGCATGGGGTGGCATGGCCGTGCGTCAGCAGGTGGTCGCATGAGCGCTGTACTGCACCACGTGCACTCAATCTTGGCCGTGTCCAAATAATTTGAAAATGTTACCCGTGAGTCTCAACACAAGAAAAAACGTTAAGGATGACCCATGAAAGGAAACGATCTAGAACAGTAGACTTCCTTGAAAATATTCTCAGCTTCAGTACCCTCAAGTGATACTCAGCGATTGTTCATCAGTTGCGGTCAGTAATGACCATAGTTCCTTTAAAATGAAAAGCTATGATGCACTGAGTATGTTGATGACGAATATTTACTAATGGTTACTCGGACTGCAGTATAAAGAAAAAATTAAGAATAAGGTCTTTATTATTTCAAAATACACTAAAAATCCCTCAAATGAGAGTGATCCGGAAATCATAATCAAAGAAATATGATTCTCATATTGATAAAAGGGTTAGTACGAAGGGTTTAGAGATTACGAAAACAGCGTTATTGCTCTTAACACAGCAGGCTCAGTGGTCTATGGAATTCATTTGAAGGGAACCACTGATAAGACAAGATACATTCGCTTAGTGCCGGACGATCAAATAGCTACGACATGGTCAACAAACTGCTTCATAATTTTTTAAATGCCTATAGCTCTAACAGCGGCTATGGAAACTCCAGCGATCCAAGGGTGTATACTGTATGTATACACCCTCCAAGGGTGTTCAATATGTATACTGTTATACATATTGAAGTATATTCTCAGTTAAAGCATGACTTCTATGTTATACCTAAAACGCACTTTCACGAACCATTGAAGGAGGCTGAAAATAATTCAATATGAGCAAAGGCTGCGTCGATAAAGCGCAAGTGTTCGCTGGGTGTCGGGTTAGGTGGCAACAGCCCCTCTGCAGTTACGGCGCGGCTGTCTGAAGGCGACACTCTGAGAGCCCTTTCATGCAGCTCACACCGACTATACATTACGCAGTTCAAGACCTTGTCAGTGGTCGTTGAATGCAAGTCTCAGCGCCCTGCAGTGCGGTAGGACACGACGGAGAGAGCCTTCTATGGTCGTTATGAGGTTTGGACAGTTTTGAAGCAGAACCTGTGTCTCAACTACTCGTATTAACGAATCATTGGTAGTTCATGCAATGGATGCTAAAGTTTCTTTCTGTTGGTTCATTTCCGTAATCAAAGATAAAGAGAGCATGGTTCTAAAACTACTGCGTTCTCACTTACGATGTGTGGTCGGTTCCCTTCCGTTACAGCTTCCAGTCAAGCGCCAAGAAATGTTCGATAATTAATGACTGGAATTACGGCAAGAGTACTCCTACTTTAGCCCAGCAGCTGCCAGGCAGCGCCTTTAAAACTGCTTATTTAACGACTGAGATAATGAAGCCCTGCATAAGTTGAATAATTAATACCACAGCTCATTACATTGCAGTCAGCGGTGCTTTGATGCACGTCAGTCCAGTGTGCACTCCTCACAACCAATGCTGCTCGTGAAGTGAAGTTTGAGCGTTCACTCTAAACAAACTGTCACGAGTGCATCTAGTCTTTTTTTCCGCGGCACCGTGCAATTAGAACACTGGCTTGCTGCGAAGGGAGGGAGGGCAGGCATTCTTTCCACTCTAGAGCAAGAATTTTTTTAACAGATTTCAGGAAAATTTATTCGCTAAAATGTAAGAGCCTCGGGTTGTGGGTTGTTGACGGAGTTTCACTTGCTCGTCTTTGCAGATCTCAGAATTCTTTCTCGCTTTTTTAGAGCCATTTAATGTAGCTATTTTAAAATTATTTATTCGTTAATTTATTGTTATTTATTTACCCAGTGACACGTACATGCATTCAGGACACAGTGGTACTTGTATCAGGACACAGTAGTACTTACATTCAGGACACAGTAATACTTACATTCAGGATACAGTGGTACTTACATTCAGGACACAGTGGTACTCACATNTGGTACTTACATTCAGGACACAGTGGTACTTACATTCAGGACACAGTGGTCCTACACACACACATTTCCCTTGTCTACATTTCTTGTTATTTCTTTCCCTGCAAGATTTCGAGCTTTCGTTTATACGGGAGGAAAAACGACGCTTACCGCATTTTTTCAACGCTTTGAACTCGTACATTTTGTCTTCGGTATGCTTTGTATGGCAGGGGTAGGATTCTCTTGCTAATCAACAGGGACACCAAAAATCCAAGCTTGGGTTTCATCCACGGCAGAAGTGATGGAAGCAAGGAGTACAAAAAAGCTCGGTGAATTGTAACCACACGAGGGAACAACAGTACATAGAGTAAGGAACAAACCTCAAGATAAACTGATTTTGCGTTCAATATGTCTTCTATTTTTTCTTTAGGATTTTTTTCCCACATGTTCGAAAAGGTAACATATATTTTATTTCACGATGCTTCATATCTATTTTTAATTATTTGTATGTACAAACCTACAGAAAAAAAATAAATTTGATTGAATGAGAAACATTACAAAAATTCTTCGAATAAGTTTAACATTCGAATATATAGTTTGCAATAGCATTCCGTCTCTTGGACATCATTGGTGAAGCTGACAATCCCATAGGCGAAGCACGCCTCAACTGTAGGATATTTCTGGTCGTAACGTACAATTCCTTTATTTGCGACGGATTACTATAGACAAAATGCGCGCCATTTCTGTTCAACTCAAAGAAAATCGAATTTTTCGTTGAACCGTTGGGGGAGTGCTCTGGGAAATGGTCAGTGCCAACAGTAGTCGTTGTTGGAGCAGGCGATGCATTCCGACTGAGACACCATGGTGCTGCCAGTACGTAGCATTTGTGTGGCAGTGTGCATTACCTATTAGCATTTGATAACCATCAAACGCTTCGCTTCACTTGGAGTGGTGGCGCGGAGCTGCGGCAGCGCCGCGCGGTCATCAGCCCCCGTCGTACAGAGGGGCCTTGTGTGCCTCACGCTATGCCTGGCGTGCTGATGCTGCCATCGCGTGCTGCTTGGTGGCACCTTGTGCTGCTTGGTGGCACCTTGTACTGCCTGGTGGCACCTTGTGCTACTTGGTGGCACCTTGTGCTACTTGGTGGCACCTATGCTGTTTGGTGGCACTTTTTGTTTGACGAGCGAGATTTTTAAATAAAATTCTTCCAACTCAGTTTGCCAGTCCCTAAGGGAAGTTTGCCTAAGATAAGTTTGCGTACGAGAAGTTTTCCAGTCCTACTGTAGTCACCTAAAGCCCCCATTCACAGCTCCTGGTACTGTGTTGCACCCGTCGCCAAGCAAGTCTTTAATCGCGCATGTAGACATTTGAGAAAACATTGCCCAATTTTATACCTCTTACAATAAAAACTTAATATCCCACAGTGACGCTGGCGTTCAGTTACCAGACGGTCTATGCACAGTCGAGAAGCCTCAGTTGGAGTTGCCACGTTTGATGCAGCGAAAAAGGGTTTTCACACCCAAACCATAGCTCGAGGGGCCTGGTAGCCTTGCTTGCTAGAGGTAACTTGGAACAATTCTCATTCCAACTCATCGGTTTTAGTTATTACACTCGCGCATATTTTGGGACAACGTCATATTTCTGCAGTCATTAAATAATCACAATAGTATTTAATGATATTTTACTAGGAGTTTCTTTCGTTTTCCTTCACGGAAAATTAAGTTCAAATCTGAACAGGGGTGCTAAGAGATGACGTGGCTTTCAAGCTTTGAGTAAAAGGTGGTGGGTTCGAAAACTTCTGGAACCTCTGCTCTATGAAGTTCTCGAGGTGACATTGATCACAGTCTACTGCGATACCATGTGACCACTTCCTTGTATTTATTGTCGAGGTGTTTATTGATTGTTGACGTCTTTCTTGCACAGTTATTGTTGACGTCTTTCTTGTACTCGTATTGTTGACCTCTGGCTTGTATTACTCTAGTCTTCCTTGTAATGCTTAAGTCTTCACGCGACTTTACATGCGACATAGCTGATGAAACCTTGAATATCTGTACTTCACTGGCCCAGGTAAACGAAAGAAACATCATTCGTACGTAGATGACACACAGCTCAATGTATTGAACTTGAAATGCCTTGTAATTACCATAGGGGCACACGAGGGCGGCGATCGATGTGGGGGCTTAAGCTCTATATCCCGAAGGAAAAGCACGCCACGGCTCCTTGAAAATCCACCTGATCACGAGGAGGAATCTGCCATCGGAGACTCAGTACCTGGTCTTTCCGTTGGGCTCAACCCAGTGCCTATTCTAAGTGTGGTAATCTTCGTAAAAGGCGCAGTGCAAGATTTTCCTTCTCGTACGTTTGGATTACTGAATTTCATGGAATTTTTCAACAAAAATGAATAGTTTCGAAGTTTGAAGTATGACTTCAGGGAGGCAATGGCACGTATTTGTGCATTTGTGTAGCTCAATTTCATGAAATTTTTCAGGAAAAAAGAGCCATTTCGAAATTTGGAAGTATCGTATGATTTCAGGGAAGGAGAGGGTACATAGGAAATCTTAACAATGGAAAAAATGTGCTTCTGATAGTACCTGGACGCAGGTAGATGAAAACTTTAAATTTTCTTTGAATATGGCCCGGAATATAACGCGTGCGAAACTCCTACGTACTGTCGCACGCAAACAACTTGACTGCGTCAGCAGAAGCAGTAGGAGCGACAAATGTAACAGCGACAGCTGCAGCACGTGCAGCAGTAATAGTGAAAGCTGTAATAGTTAATGCAGCAACAACATGTGTACTAGCGACTACAACAACTGCAGTAACAGCGACAACAACAACACTGATCACAACGTCACCAATAACAATAACAGCGACGCAGTATCAACGACAAGAACAACACTGATCACAATGTCACCAATAACAACAACAGCGACGCAATATCAGCGACAACAGCAACACCGATCACAATATCAGCAAAAACAATAGCAACAATCACAATATCAGCTACAACAATAACAGCGACAACAGCAACACCGTTAACAACATCAGCGACAACAATAACACCGACCACAATATCAGAGAGCACCGTAACAAGAGCGACAGCAGCAATTTGCATCAGAACACTTTCCAGCACCGTGCTACCAGCAGCATCACGCGTATCTTTTCAGTTTGGGGACGATTTCTGCGATGTGGCAAGAGAATGCGCACCAGCACACTCGTATCACACCGTCAGCGCACCTTGCACTTTCGGGTCTCGGTGCCACCCCACACAACAGCTGAAAGAGTTCCGTGTGTGCAGCGCTGGCTGTTCGCTGCACAGAGTAGACCATCTCATGCGAAGACAGGTTTTGATTTGGTCTCCAAGTGTGTCTGGACACAGGAATGTTCTGTAATGAGCGCTGCAAAGCCATTCCATCTCTATGTGGTTAAGTTAGTGTTGTATATCGAGAAACGTCATAAATTGAGGTATACAATCGTCCCCACAAAGCGCTAGATGGATTTCGGCAAACAACTGCTTTATCATCTTTTTTGGTTAATTTACTAATGCAGTACACACTTTATGTTACGTAATTATGACGCAGTTAATATTATTCAATGCGCGGTGGGTTGTTTGACGATAACTGATAACTGAAACGCGAATCCAACCTTAAAGGATCCCTGAAGAATTTCAGCGTTACGTGAAACTTTTGGAAAAAACATCAATTAAACACGTTCACGTAGGCCAAAACTAAAAGATTCAGACGGCAGACACAAGGAAAATCACTCACCAGTTTTAAAATTGGTCATAGTTGCTCTACTTTATAATAAACACGTAGTATTTTCTATTTCATACTTAGCAGTATTTCACTTTTGATTTTTATAATATAATACGCAGGATGAACTGAAATGGATCTCTGTTACGTTTGAAATCTTCAGTTCTAGGCTTAATTCATTGACAGCACGACGTCTATGGCAGGTGCCTTATGCAGTCCACAGCTGGCCGTAGGGACTTGGTAGTAGTGGCCATAGGGACTGCCGTGATTGTGAACTTTTTAGTATTTTGTTCTGAAAACCTATTTTTTATCTTCTCAATGGATGATTTTATTATTGTGCAAGCCCTATCTTTTCCCTTTTCTCACATGGTAGTTCAGCAGGTTGACCAATACTGCATGTCGTCAATTCGATGTGCAAAAAGTTTTCTTGGATATTTTTCCGTATTCCATTATTTCATGCTTTCATTTCCTGAGGTGTTCATGCAGGTTCAGTAAGAGACTTTTAAATGACTGTGAAAATAAATCACGAATGGATTCAATTTTACCATTGGAAAAGAGTGCTCTCAAAGTTTTTATGAACAGCAGCCCGACGAGTTCTTAACTCTAACTCTGGTCAGATCTCGGCGAGTTTTGTGAAGCGTTCATTCTATCCATCCGTACGAGTACATATTCTCAAGAGCTGATAAACCCTTTACTCTTCAGAGGAACCTATCATCATCTAATGGAGCAAGACACGGAAGAAAATCTATGGAAGTCACTACGAGATTTGACGGCCCGATTATTTTATCAGAAAAAGTTACTATTGTAAAGATACACATAGAATTAGAGATTCAAATGAGTTGTTTCACAGAGTAAACTATTGCCATGTGATGATGCACGTTGGCGTATCAACAAACTCACACTCACGCACACGTGCCTCTCTCTCCCCCTCCGCAAAGCAGGCCGTGCAGAACACAGCAACCCACCACATACTGGTAACACATTCCGCTGAAATGTTATGACACAAAACTTTTCTACGAATACTTCATCTATGAAGTAATGCCACAAAAAGTTTCCCTTAACACCATGTCGTGGTGTAAGCTCAAAGAGAAACAAACAGATTGTAGAGGGAAGCATTACATAGAGTTATCTACAAAATATGAAGTGCAAAAAGTGTGTTACTTGTTTCCTGTTTCACGCATTTTTAAAATTCTATCATTGACTTGAATTTTAAGGTTTTTATTTTTTCATTCCTACTGATTACAAGCAAACTTAAGTGTTCGTCTTCATGTACTTGTTCGCTATTCTTCCCCCACCTTCTTTACCCCACTTCCAGGTTCAGGTTCGACTTGTCACAAAAGGCAACTTGGAAAGTCATTCTGAAATGCAGGGAGTCGCAAAAAAGTGTTACTGAGGTTTCATCGTTCATAAAGCATTTATTTTAACCGCCATTGGGCCACCGGTGTACCAATTACTCACGCTGTAAAATGGTTTACCTGTGCGCCAAACTAATTTTATTTGCCCTGGCATCAAACCTTATCATTTAAATCATTAAAATCATCAAATTTAGCAAACCTGAGAGTAAAGAGAGAACAAAGACGATAAAAGCTGTGTAACTTCAAAACACGAAGGTGTCACCGAGCTCAACTGTGGCACCTTTTATGGAACAACCTAACTATAAGCATTTATACGTAGGCCACGTGATAAACGTACAATTTTTCAGTGTTCATAACGTGCACCATAAACGTATTCATTCGTCATTTAGTAACGATACCGAATTGTACGATAGTTAGTAAATACTTCACGATCTCCCTGCACGTAGTATCAAAGCGGAGAGTGAGGCAGCTCGGAAGCGTGGCTGTGAGGTCGGGGGCGCAAAGAGGCCTGGTCTCCCTCAGCTCCTGCGTATTATGCAGCCCTGAGTTGCGAGCGACGCGTGACTGTACATTACAATGGCAGGACAAGCCTCTCTTGCAGCACCCCCGTCTACACCCACGGTCACGAAGCACTCGGCTAATTTCCTATGATTCCCCCACAATTTCATGCCCATCCGTGATAGCTTCATTAACGCTCGAATTGTTAACTGACGCTAGGTATTCAAGCGTGAAGTAGGAGCAGGGCGTGTGGGAATATCGTCATCCATGATATGTGAATTTGGCTTCGTAAAAATATTATTTGCAAGCACTTAGTGGGCACTGACAGCCATTAGCACAATTATCACAGATTTTACTTAATCATAACTCGTATATTTACATGATCAAGTTCTCGTTTCAAGTGGTCATAAATACAGTGAAGCGCACACAATAAGTTGAGACGCACACGTGATGGTGACCATGACACATAAATCGCGATGATCCGCGGTTGTGAGACACGTCACTCGTTGATACCAATGACTGATGCACAAGCAAAAATTGGAACGTAATCATGATGCCCTACAACTGCAGAAGCCTCTGAAGCGTCGCTGCTACTTCTCTAAAACAGAGCGATTCTTTCATTTCCGTTTGTGGAAGATGATCGAAATCAATCGAGTCCTGAGCGATCAAAGAGCAGTGTTTTCGTTCGTTTCCAGCCTCCTTCCAATAACTCAATCAGACGAGCTTAATTACGGCAGCTTTAGCGTTGCATTGGAAACGCGTTAACGCCCGATCCTCGTTTAGAAGAAAATAAAAACATATGAGAATATACGAAGCCGTTCTATATATATTGTATTCTCTGAACAAATTCGAACTGAAAACCTGGAATTTTACCACGATGAATTAATTTTCCAAACACTTTAAAAAATACGACTCAGAGCAGAGACCTAGTCTAAAGTTTTCGAGCTATTAACTCACATGATAACAGTGAAATGCTTCATTTCAACTACGCTCGTGCGAGAGTATATCCAACATTCTGCGCGTAGCAACACTCGCACGCTTGATCTAATTTTTTCCGACAGGATTGAGGTTGAAATTAAATGATTGAATTTCCGATTGGAATATAAGGCTACTTATACAACGTCCCTAGCTACAGCCTCGTCGTCTGACAACTTGTGCAAACAAGTTTCTAAAGATAGCATGACATCAATATCAACGGCTCAGCATCAAATGACACAGTTTAGGGATGCATGATAGTGCACGCTTTGCAGCCATATCGTGTCCGTGTAGACTCGCAGAGGCACAATTGCGAACTGCAATTTCGTGCGATAGATATGTACAACCACCGCTGCGTTGCTTATAAGCTGGACAGCTAACGAGACAGTTGACTGCCGCATCATCTCTGAAGTAAATGGTGTTTAAAGTCAGTCAATCAGTGTGTAAAAATGCAGCGGTGTTTTAAAATAAAATACTAAACTCCCCAAGTTCAGGTGTTCGTTTGATGTCTAAGCAAACTCTTGATTTTTCGTACCTCTACACTGCTTGAAATATCTCGCGCGAGTATTAGGCGAATAAGTGTAAACAAACCGGAATGGGTGGGGGAAACAAGGTCAAAAACAGTTGGCATATCGACCACTTTAACTGCAATAGCAAAATTCTCAGCATTTGCGAGTGTCGTAGCCATTTCAAATAACTTACGCTGGTCAAATTTTATCCCACGTCAAATTTACTCATAGCGACTGATTTTTATTATTAGTTTCTCAGTTTAGGCTATGTTTGTAAACGAAAGAAACAATGTTTCATTATGACCTGTAAAAGCTGCCCTTCAATAACTCTTCATGATTTATGCTCATTTTACACTTCAATTTCAACACAAATGATTGATGTTTAAATCAATATGGTTCCATTATAGAAACACACATGTTCTCAGAATAGAAATATGCCTTTGTGCATAGGAACATGACTCTGACACCCCCACGTCACTATTGAAATACTATTGGTAGCCGTAAAGCGAGGGCTACGCTCCAGAGTAATTAAATAATTCTTAGAAGCTCATGCTGTGCGAGCTCTCCCATGATCGACTCTGGAAGCGAGTCGCTTTGAAACGTTAACATTAGTAGACAACAACAGCCCATCTCATCTCAGCACTAAAACTAGAAACACGGATGAGCCAACATGGCCTATCCGTCTGAATGACCAAAACAGAATTAAACAAGCAATTTATATATTCGATTCACTGGTATATTCTTGCTGAGTAACTGAACTAGAATGAGACTACAATATTCTAAACTATTTAAAATCAACTTCATTGAAACTTGTGATGGTGATTTAAAATCTATTCTTCCTTCTAGTGTTACAGATAATTTTGGTTAGTTAGTTATTTCCCGTAACCCTCCGGAGAGCATGTCATGCCAACAAGAGTCCTCCATCCCAATCACCATCAATGGTAAGATTACATGTTCTTCTCTACCCATGCCTGTCCACTTGAATATTGTCGAATCTTACTTGCAACGACAGTTTATCATATGCCTGATCGAATATTTTTGTACTTTATAGCTTACGAAAAACTTGTAGTCTTCTTTATCCACAATCTTTCTCGCACAAGTTAATTACATATCTTGCTTTATGACATTTTTTAATCACACGTTTCAAGTAAATTTAACTTCCTCCTCCAGTGAATCCGCGTTGTCCAACAATGTATTTTGATCTCCCTTATTTAAGTAAATTCATTGAATAAATTCTAACGGTAAAATTGAAAAACTTCTGTAAATACGATCCGAAGATAGTTACGTGTAACTGCGTGAAAGTAATTTAGCGTCAGCATGGGTGTTGACATCAAACCTCGTCATTTCTGAATTTACACGTATGAAACTTACTACAGTAAATTTCTCCAAGTAAGACCACGTTTGGACACCTGAATTTAGTCTTGTGAAGAGGCTGATGATACTTATGCTGGTCATATTATACGGAGCTGCCTTTAATGAGTACCTGAGGAGCGCCTGTGTCACTTGCGTGCTCGTTGTCCCCCTGTGTTGTGCGTGTGGCTGCCGTGGTGCAGTTGTGCAGCAGCAACCTGTCTGTCTCAATGTTGTCCTGTAAGGGACCGCTCTCTCTCGAGGCTTATTTGCGCAGATTATGAATAAATCGTCTCTCTTCAGTTAGAGAGTAATAAAGTAACTTTAATTTGCAAGCCTTCATAACATGGTGTTCAACATGAGCATTTACCCCCAGACATATTCATCGTAAATCAAAACATTGGCAGTGCCTTGTACTTTAAAATAGAGTTGGGAAGTAATTCACTAGGATCGCAAACATCGGTAATTTAAGCGTTGATGGCATATTTTCACCTAAAAGTAGAGTTTTAAGGTAAGTTCAGGTAGATCACAATCCAGCAAACATCGGTGATTAGAGCGTTGATGGCATATTTTCACCTTAGAGGGGCGTTTTAAGGCACCTAAGTTCACATGGATGATCAGCGAGGAAGGACGACGCACGCGGCGGCAGGGAGGGCAGACTGGCACCCACGCTTATTTGAGCGGACTGGAAGAGTGAGCTCGCACGTCAACTCGCCAGTGCAAGAACCGCCGCAGGATTCCTTGACCTGTTAATTCACGAGTCTTGTGATAAGGCGGGCGATGTGAGGGGGCAGGGACAGGCGAGCATCTCCTCATGCATAAATACATAGCTGGTCCAGGCCTCAGCACTTTCTCTTGCTTAGATACCGCCTGCTTCCTTGCTTGCCTGCCGTCGAGCGGCCATGGGTCAAGTGAGAAGGCGTTGTTTCAAAACCGGAGCTGTCAGTCCGGGGCATTATTCCCATGTGGGGTTATGTCTTCATCTGAGGGCCATGAGAAAGTTCATAAAATGTTTGGTTTCTCTGAGCTCAGGTTATCCGAGCAAACTTGTGGACGGAATGCAAATTTGTAGCATAGTTATATTGAAACGCGTGCTGTTCTTCCGTCGTAACTAACTAGAGATGCAACATACATATCAGTTGAGGAGTTTTATTGCATATATGATTACATCACAGTAGATTTCCTCAATAGATGGTACGGACACATTTGCTTACGTAACATTCGCTTCAAATGCTAAATAAACTCGGCAAAGAAATCTGAAAACGCGCTCATCGCTAGCCCTAAAAATTACTTCAAGTTGAAGGGTGTCTCAAGACGTGAATCAGACGGAAAATAGCTTTGATGTGCTTCAATCGCTTATACATTTCACTTTTAGAATTAGCAAGATAATGTTTTTACAGAGAATGATTTTCGACTGAAATCGTTTCTTATGATGCACAATTTTTCGAAGATTATCAGTAACATCACAACACGGTTTCTTTGATGAAGAACAGGTCTGCGATATAGCCAGAAAAAGTAATCTCATTGTAGATATTGTAAAAAAGTCCTAGTTTTTAATAATTCAGCAACAGTTTAGCGTTAATAATAAAATAGAAACCATATTTCACCAAAGTTGGAGAATACCAAAAGCACTATTGTGTGTGAAGATCTGAGACTACCATTAAATAGGTACTCCAATACCTTCAACGTAATTCAATATGCATCATTCATAATCGAATTGTTTTCATAGCACTAATAAATAATAAGTCGCAAGATAATCAATCAAAGCATCAAACTTACAGTTAATGATAATCGCTAATGCATTTGTTAATATTACTCGTTATCAAAGAATTGATAGCTTCAGAAAATGTTCATGAATTTGCAAGATCCTTGACGTGGGGACCAAGACCAAGCTCACTGCACGGTACCTCTAAATCAGCTCCAAAATTCTGTTCCATTTCAATCAAAGTGTACAAAGCGTCGCTGATAGTTAAACCCGGAGCCGAATCAGTTCTTGGATTCTGCCACTGACGGCTGGATCCGACATCTGATGCCTGAGAATCAGCCCAGTCTGAGTAGGAAGAGGTTCGATGGTTTGCGCCGTCTGACCTTTGGGCGACCAATGTTTGTTGTGGCAGAGTGCGTCTCCGGCGCGGGTTCTCCTGAATCACTAATTTATCCTAAGAAAGCAGCAGAAAGCCAAGTTGGAATACGTATTGAACTTTTCAGCAAAGCTCTCTCTTTGTGAGCATTGTGAGTTATTTGCCCAATGAAGGTGGCTAGCTTCGCTCCCCATTCGATCAAAATAAAGCACTAACTTACATCATCGTTGAAATGCGATAAGAGTTTCAGTAATCCGATGGCGTACACTGTAACATGATTTTAAAAAACGTAATTCACTTGAGTACAGAAGCTTCACGTGCTCTCTAAGCTCTTCACCGAAACAGTTTTGGAGTAGTCCTTGTATTTTCCTCACTAAAGAACAGAAAAGCTGTTGTATAATGCCATAAACGCACCCCATGGTATCCAATAGGAGCAGCCAGTGTTCAGGACCAGCCACGGTGGTTTGACTCTCAGCGCCACCACGAAGGCCATACGTAATTTTTTTAATATTTTCATCGCATGGACTCGCCGTCATCTAACAGTGCCCTCTGAACTATTTTCATAACGGGGCATCGCTTCTCACGATGATGCTTGGGAGCACATCATAATCATCAGGGCGTCACAGACCTCTCATCATTATCACTAAGGTCTCACAGCCCTCTCATCATTATCATCACGGCCTCACAGACCTCTCATCATTATC
>VOMN01078655.1:0-10504 GCA_014899125.1 Orchestia grillus | reverse complement strand
AGCAGCGTCGTCCCACCAAAAGCAGCAGCAGCGTCGTCCCACCAAAAGCAGCAGTGCCGTCCCACCAAAAGCAGCAGTGCCGTCCCACCAAAAGCAGCAGCGTCGTCCCATCACATTTCCCACATCCAATATAGCTCGGACGGCAGCTGTGACGAGCGCAGCAGAGGGCAGAGCGTGAGGGCAGGAGGCGGTGCGGGGGCGCAGTGGCCCTCCGAGCGCGGCTGCGGTAGGGCTGTGCCCTGCGAGGGGCGCGTCCCTGTGCCGGGTGGTGCTGTGGTGTACCGGGTGGTGCTGTGGTGTGCCGGGTGGTGCTGTGGTGTACTGGGTGGTGCCGTGGTGTGCCTGCCCTCACATGCTCAGCTCGTGAGGGCGTTAATTAGAGTTCTACAGCACGGGCTCGTCGCTAAAGTTCAGAAAATACGCGTTGAGTGTGCACTGTTGACCACGGGCTACTCCGTGTAGTTTTTTTTACTGTTTCTCACGCTTGGTGGGAGTGTGTGCTTTTGTTTGGATTACAAGTGAACTTTCAGGATGAAAACAGTTTGAATAGTTGCGATTCTCAATGAAGGTTGGTGTATTTTGTATTGAGTTTTGTGTACGAACAAGTGTTGGACTGCTGTGATATTTTTGAAGAGCTTTGAGTTTTGAAGATCAGCTGCTTGTGACTTAAGTTTGAACCGCCTGTTTTGCGCATACTTCCAAGTATCATTTTTCACTTTAGAATATCTTCAAAAATAATTGGTGTCAAATGTGTCGCATAAAAATAATCAAAAAACAATATTGCCTACTCTTTTGCATAATTTTTTGCTCTATGCTCAGGATTCAAGCTGAGGTTTTCGCAGGTATTCTATTCAGAATTTGGTCGATCTCTGTGGCTATGAAGCACGCTGCTCTTTGCTGAACTTGAGCTGCGTCGTCTCTACACATTTCGTTTATGGTGAAAATAACGAGTTTTCTCGTCTGTAAAGCATTACATTGTTTGTAAGCGTCACCAATTGTTTTATCATCTAAAATTCTGATCCCTTGCTCTGATTTGACGTTTGCACATGAGGGACGAGTTCCTGATGCAATAGATGTTTTATCCGTAGATTCATTAAATTTTCAGCACCCCACCCAGGAGTGTCCCTGTGGTCTACAGTAAATGCATTGCAATGGACTCAGGCTGTCGCTTGTGGAGTGCGGGCGTTACCTCAACTCAGCCAATTTTCCCTTCGTTTTCCGCTTACTCCTGTGCACAATATTGGGCGGCGCAAACAGCACGACACCTGTCTGACTGGCCAGCTTGGTGGTGATTTTTCAGCTATAAAATCTGTATAAAGACCAGGTAGGGACGTTATAGTTCATACTCAGTAGAGTAGGGAATCGATCAATTTAGGTCGTAGTGGGTCATGTTGCGTGCGTTTTTTTTATTTGATGCACGTGTTCGCTTTTGATATTTTCTAAGAAGTATTGATGACATGCGTCACCGCTCGAGTTGCCGTACAGCCTCTAGGCGGGCGCAGCCCATCTAAGCGGCCAGGCTGGAGGGAGGACAGCGGCGGTCTGGCGTTGAGATTAAAGAAGCCTTACAGCTTGTATAATCCAGCCGGAGTCCTCTCAGGGGGCATGGGATAGGCAGTAGGGTTAGGCGAGTTAGGTTACCTCAGCTATAGATAGGCCTTTTGGACTTCTATTTTACATGCCCACTTTGCATCTTTCAATTTTAATTTTTCAATTACTTGACCAGATCTATTACTATTTTTTTTAGATCCTAGCTAGGGAGCACAGCTTTCTCGGATACGTGTAGTCTTCACGTGGAGGCGAGCGCTCAGGACTCCATTAGGAGTGGATGGCAATGTATGAGAAACTTGTTCAGGCAAACTATTTTATTACTGCGTCCATATGTCTTGACGGTGATCATCAAATGTAAGAATAACTTGGCAAAAATTACATTCGTATTTGTTATGCCATGCATCTGTGTCCCAGAAAATTTTGTTCTTCAAGGGGACCTTGACTTATTTACCCGCTCAGGCATAGGGCTAGGTTTTACTATTTGGAAGGTCAAATCTGATGCATGCGCATATTAGCTAATGAAAAACAGTAGTGCATGCTAATTTTCTAAAAGTGGTGCTCAGACACCAAATTTTCAGAGTTCTGCAGCCCTACACTTGCGTGTAAAATCACTGGAGCATCTGTCCTTGGTGGTGCGCTGAGCGCTCTGCAGGGCCTCGAAGGGCTGAGCGGCAGCCCCTAGGGTCCGCCTGGGCAGCCCTACGCGTGGGGGGAGGCGCGGGGGGACGTGATGCGCCTCAGCGCCTGGGCAGCCCTACGCGTGTGGGGAGGCGCGGGGGGACGTGATGCACCACATCCGGGAGGAGGGCACGTGTGTTGCCTGCCAGACTGCACGAGGCCTCCTGCGGCGGCCGCAGGCCTGGGCCAGGAAGATTTATAGTGCAGCGCGCAGGACTTTGTGCAGGCTAAAGGGCATCAAACGATCGATGGAATGGCATGATACGACCAGTGAAAGTTCGTGGCTGGATGACATATAAGCACCTTGTATCTTATGTTCTTGTGAACTGGTTCCATCGTGCAACTGATGTTACCCACACGATATGCTCACTATTTATTGCAGCTTCCGCTAATGGTGTGGACTGTAGTAAACTAGTGACACGCTACATACATATTCTTATATATACAAAATAACAGTGATAGACGATCACTGGTGTTAGTGCACGGCCTGGCATGCAGTCCGTTAGACTCAAGCAGCGTTGCTGAGGGAAGAATTGGCCCGTGTTAGGGAAGACGTGATGTCTCCGCCGCGACGTGGGGGGATCTCAGGCGGCTTCTTCCAGAGATCTAAGCCCTTGCGCGCTGTTTACGTTCATGAGATAGTGTACGTTAGGGTGAGTTGTGCGTCTTATGGAGGTATGGTAATGTTCTCTCTATCAGTGTTTAGTCAAGTAAACGCCATGTGTCTCTGGAGGGTTCAAAATAGCTGTGCGCAGGATTAGACCGCCTGAACATTCACCCCTTCATTTCTATCGTAACGTCTCGTTGCTGGAAAAAATATGTCGATTACGAATGTTGTAACTGCTGCTGAAAGCTCTTCCCCTTTTATATTTACTAAGCCCGTGTCTTCTTTGTAACGTTGCTAACGCCGGCACTCGGTGGTTGCAGTGGGGTGGAGCTTGCAAGGCCCAGCTCTCGCTCGGCCTGTGACTGCAGCCGTCTCATGCGACTCGCTCCGACGGCCTAGCGATGTTGAAAGAGATCTCTGCATGCCAGGCTCTGTTCCTCACGTGCCTCTTGACATTGCAAGAAGGAATATTGCCCCCCACACCTAGCCTGGGATTCCTTATCGATTGTTGGGGATCGTTGAAAGATTTTGTACGGAAATTCGCATGTTAACTTTGTTGAACTTTCATTAGCGGGAAACACAGTGGCTTATAACTGTTTTACAAGCTACACAATCCAGTCTTTAAATGATGTAGTTCTATCGGTTTCTTTGTTCAGGCATTTTTCTCGTCTCCTGTCGAAATATTTTATTTCGGGTTTGCAGCTTTACCAATTGTATGCCAAATATTCCGCTCTTAAAAACTGCATTTGAGTTGAGCTAATTTGATTACAAAGCATTTTCGTGAAAAGTGAAATGGAGTGCAGCATTTACATGCTTTTTAAAATTAAAATATTTAGGAGATTTTTCTGATAAAAGGTGGGATAGCTTTTTATGAAAATTATTTGTTTCAAAGTGTGTTTTCTTACAAGTTAGGATCATGCCTGCAGTGGAGTTTCCTTAAATTTGGTCCTCATTTTGTGGGCTAGGGCTCTTGAATAATGGCTAAAGTTATGTTTTTAAGACCAGGAGTATTTGGAAGTGTGTATTTGATTACAAGTGTTAGCCTCTAAATCTTCACATTGATGATAAATACAGAAGTTAATCTCCCCCTCCTCTGGGATCAATGATATTCCTTATCGATAGAAGAGAGCAGCATCAGTCAATATGTGAGACGCATTCTTCGAAGAATCGTGCCGCTTCTGGAAGTGTTGAGTCTAGCCGTAATAGACACGGGGTCTCAGACGACATGTGGTAATTCTTGTGCGGTGTGTCTTCTATTTCTTCACATTTCTCTCGTCAGGCTAAGGAAACTCTACCGAACTCAGACTCTCATTTTATGTTAGAGTTTTATTCTGTGTATAAGTTAAGCCGACGTATTAACTTTGACTGTATACGAACCGTGAGACTCTCACGAACGAAAAGTGTGCTCAAGGCTGGTCTCGAACCCGAGGAGGTGATGGGGCGGTAATCTTACNACCCCCCCCCCCTTCCTGCCGCTGTGCACTGAGCCTCAAGTCTTGGCATCGTCGTGTCGTTCTCTCCAACTTTGACTAGGTGAGTCAAAATCTTTTATTTTCGTGCTTCTTATGAACAATTGGGAAATTTTGGCAGGGATACTATCAGTCCTTTCCAAGGGGTCTTTTTAAGAAACGAATTAGTTTCAATCAATGCAAACCAGTCTGTTTGGGCCGATTTTTACTTGCTGTTAAATTGAAAGGTTTTTTTTAGCGTTTTATTGAGTTTGGTTTAAATTTTTGTGCACGACAAAAATTTCCAATTATGCACAAAAAGTTGGTAAAGTGTTTTTTGTTATGGGGATGCTAATAAAATTCTGAAAGAGCTCAACTTTGGCGCCTGCCTCACGTGTTAGGGTGAGTTACTCTCTCTTCTGCGCCACACATGACAGCCACTCATGTGACGTCACCGTGGTCACGGAGCTTAAACCTTATTGTCCCGCGTTTGGCAAGACCTTCTCACATTCTGCATTACAGTTATGACCAATTTGAAAATCTTTAGGCATATTGCGCCCAAATTAAATGTTTTGAAATGTACTGGAACATACTCATATTTAGGTGAATTGAATTTACTTTATATGTTCAGGAGCCGAGGCTAAGGATGTGATTACATTGATCAAAATGATTTATAATACGTGGAATAACTTCTTTGTTGCTTGTTACCGGGATTCCTGAACATTGCTCTATGCTGTAGAGGAGGGGAAAAAACGACCATTTAGAATTTGTGTCCATGTGCTATAGCACGGGTCCAGAGGCAAGTGGGCCCTAGGTGGAGGCGGTGTTTTCGTTTCGGCATAATCGTGTTCGAGGCCAATTTTTCTGCTCCGCCCTGTTGAGTGCGAGGTAGTCTTCACTGGACTGGAAATTACTGGGCTATTCGTTAAGTAATACTAATATTTATTCTCATCCCAATATGAAGATGCTCCGCTGTTGCTGTCGGCATTTGGAGCACACATGAAAAGGGTGAAAACTGTAAAATTTTCTCGATAGAAAGAGTATTCCCGATATTTACATTTTTGTTTAATAGGCTTCTTTATAAAATGGGAAGAACAGAGAGGGAGACGTTGTACAAATGGACACTAAACTCGGTAAGAATTGAGAGCGTACGCTGCAGAATGCGGCAGCGACGGATGCGCTCTTCTTTAGAAAAATCCCTTCTACGTGTGCTCTGAAGAACGTGCCTTGATCGCGTCAAGCCATTCAAGTTGTACGAAAAATTCTGGGTAAATAGTGAGTCAGCAATTGACGCATTATAAATACGTTTCGTCCGTTGCCACAATTGAATTAGAGGCAAACAGAGCGTAGCTGTGTGCGGTATCGTTTGCTATTTTTACGTATCGCTTTAGTTGTGGCAGGCCGTGTGCTGTGTGCCCGTTATGGACAGAGGCCGGGCGGGCGAGCGCTGCGCCGGAGACAGGGGCGCGAGGTGGCTCTGAGCGGCTCTGAGCCCTGAATTGTGCAGCGTTTGCTGCCTGATTTGCTCCATTGGTGCCCGGCCCATGTGTGTGTGTGTGTGTGTGCGACTTCAATGCGAGGCGCCATGCCTCTCTACCTGTGCTCAGTATTTCCTGTCCCGTATTTTCTATCCATACTTTCCTGCAGTTGTGACTGTAATCGAACTGCGTAGGTATGATGACCGTATTAATGTAGTCATCCGAGAATGGACCACTAGGTGTTGATATTTTCTGTTATATTTACCAAACAAGCCTCTTTTGATATTCGTAATTTAAATCCACTCACGTGCAAAGTGAAGGTATTGCAACTCTTTTGTTGTGCATAATCGGTGCCTAATATTTGGGGTAACTCTTTTTATGTGAACACTGTTTGTTGGCCACCTTGCTGAGTTGCCTTTGACGTAGTCAGGACAACAGCAGTCCTGACGCAGTCTCGCAATGATGAGCTCCCTACTTTCGTTTCTGAGGATAGCGTGCTAATTGGCTGCTGCCGTAATTTGCTCTACCGATTTCGGGTCTGAAAGGTGATGAATCTCTGATATTAACAGCCAAGTAAACTACTCCATGCAGGAGGTTCAGCTTGGTGACGCGTATTAGTGCGGCCACCCAAGGCGAGGACGGGGCCAGAGCGGTTTGTTCATGGCAGGTCCCGTTTTGCACTCTGGCTCAACCACTTGGATTTGTGATCATAATTACAAACGAGATGAGTGTGTTGGAAGTTATACTCATAAATTTCAACGTATAATCGATTCAAGAAAATGTAATTTCATGTTTAGCTGTATATTATTTAGCTTCATATGCACGTAATTGATTTCTTGGTACCATGTTTAAAAGTATGCCCACACTAAATTTTCTTTTACTAGATGTTCGTATAGTCTCTTGACAGTTTTGAAGTTTAATTGCAAAGGCATTGAGTAAGATAAATTTATTTGAGTTATTTTATCGTCTACAATGGTTATCCAAGTTTGTTTTATCGCATTTAATAACTTCATATGAGCACCATCAGTCGCACAAAGCACACAAAGACTGCACTGGATTTCTTGCCGCGGTCGTTGCAGCACAGCCTCGTCAGTGGTTGCAGTTGCATCGGCTATTCTTTGTTGTAGCCGAATAATGTCTCAATTCGCGGTACGTTTAGCGTAGCCCCATAGTAGCGAGGACGCATTTTGTGGGGTGAATTAGAAAGGCTTCTCTTACACGATCTTTGTTTTCCTCGGATGCTCTCCGTCGCCCACTCCTGTCTCTCGATAACTTCATCCCTGTTTCCCTAACTTGAATGTGCCATGCAAGATTTTACGGGCATCACGGTGGGTCTCTTGCACCCTTTGTTCTGTGGTTTCGTGAGTCTGCTTGTCTCTGCGAACTGTGGTGTGGTCTTCTCTTGAGTAGCCATTTCTTCATGGCTCAGAGAAAAGGGAGCCACTTTCTAAACTAGATATCTGAAATACAAAAATGAATTATTATTAAACCCTGTTCCAAGTACTACAAGTCAAATTAATGTATCTCATCTGTCAAGTTTGTAATAAAATTCTAAATCTGTAAAGTGACTTGTTCAAAATCACGCGTATTTGTAGTCGGAGAGATGTTGATGCGGTTGCTGTTGATCGATTGCGGTAGACTCGCGTGGGACTGCCTCGTGGGAGCTCAAAATAGAGCAGATTATTAGGCGGTGAGTGAGGACGGTCAGTTGTGGTTTAATCTCAGCTCCGATCTGAGAGCAGCGATGGCGCTTTGGCCATCTCTTGAATGCGGCCGACCCCAGCAGTTGAATGCGGCCGACCCCAGCAATTGAATGCGGCGGACCCCAGCAATTGAATGCGGCGGACCCCAGCAATTGAATGGGGCGGACCCCAGCAATTGACTGCGGCCGACCCCAGCAATTGAATGCGGCGGGCCCCAGCAATGCAATGCGGCGGGCCCCAGCAATGCAATGCGGCGGGTCCCAGCAATGCAATGCGGCGGGCCCCAGCAATGCAATGCGGCGGGTCCCAGCAATGCAATGCGGCGGGCCCCAGCAATGCAATGCGGCGGGTCCCAGCAATGCAATGCGGCGGGCCCCAGCAATGCAATGCGGCGGGCCCCAGCAATGCAATGCGGCGGGCCCCAGCAATGCAATGCGGCGGGCCCCAGCAATGCAATGCGGCGGGCCCCAGCAATGCAATGCGGCGGGCCCCAGCAATGCAATGCGGCGGGCCCCAGCAATGCAATGCGGCGGGCCCCAGCAATGCAATGCGGCGGGCCCCAGCAATGCAATGCGGCGGGCCCCAGCAATGCAATGCGGCGGGCCCCAGCAATGCAATGCGGCGGGCCCCAGCAATGCAATGCGGCGGGCCCCAGCAATGCAATGCGGCGGGCCCCAGCAATGCAATGCGGCGGGCCCCAGCAATGCAATGCGGCGGGCCCCAGCAATGCAATGCGGCGGGCCCCAGCAATGCAATGCGGCGGGCCCCAGCAATGCAATGCGGCGGACCCCAGCAATGCAATGCGGCGGGCCCCAGCAATTCAGCGTGAGGTGCAGTCTGTGGTACTCTAGTCTCACTCTTTGTGTTGGTGTTTTCAGTGGTTATCCAAGTTTGTTTTACCGTATTCAATACACCTTATATGGCCGCCATCAGCCGAACAAAGACTGTACTGGATTTCTTTTAAATGTAATTTTTGAGTTTTGAGGGTATGATTCCTTTGCGTCTAACGATTGTACACCTCAAGCTGCCGGTCGGAATTTTATGATGTGTTGCATCAAAGTATGCGAACTTATGACGTGCTTGGTTGAGATTTCCTGAAATGTTGCATCCATCTAAATGTACGAACTTACGACATGCCAGGTGTGCTGGTAAGAATGAGACCTGAGTCACTTCGAGGTCTCAATTTTTCGTTTTTTTTAACTTCACCCCTTAGAATTACGAAGACAATGTGTCGATGTTAGCCTTGTGTTGCCTAGGCTGACAAGGCGTGTTGGTCAAGTTGTGTGGGCGATGTGCTGACCGCACTGAACCCGAGAGCTGTGGCGTCGTGCTCGCAGCGTTGCTCTATGCAGGGCTGGTTTTATGAAAAGAAGCGATTTAAATTTACTTAGATCTAATTTTTAGTGTACACGCCATTGGCGGTTGGTGCTTTAAGAAATTGGGAGCAGCATACCAAGGTAAATATCACCGCCTGTCTGCCGCCTTCTTATCTATTCAATTCACTCTGAATGTGGTAGGCGATGTCTCTGCCTCGTGGACCTCTCGAAAATGCATGCCAAGCTCGAAGTGCTCTTTTGAGTGCCACAGTCTTGACAGTTGGGGCTTGGCAGCTGGGGGCTTGGTAGCTGGGGTCTTGGCAGCTGAGGTCTTGGCAGCTGAGGTCTTGGCAGCTGGGGTCTTGGCAGCTGGGGTCTTGGCAGCTGGGGTCTTGGCAGCAGGGGTCTTGGCAGCTGTGGCGGGGCCTCACGTCCAGCTGGCCACGCGCTCGCTTTATTTNAAAATCCTTCATTTTTAAGTTCACAGTAGAGATATTTGTCGGCATGTAATTTTACCTGTGTGGAGAATCGGAGTCAACGTGTTAAATAAATGATAAATGAAGCTAAGTGTGAGCGTCGTATGATTCTTCTTCATTTAATATTTCCTTACAAACAACCATAGCCAACAAAAATTAAATGTTAATTATAGTTTAAATAGTTTAATTATTCAATATAATTAATAATTATGACTGCAAGTGGAAAACTGTTTAGTTCCAATAACCAGTTACTGTGGTGCGGTGGAAAAACCCTCATTTTAGTACTGAGAAATGAGCTATGAATTTCTGTCCTATGTTATTCCTGAAGAGTGTACACGGTTGCAGGTGAGCACGCTACATGATCAGACTGTTAGTATGATATGGGTGAGAACAGCGAGTGTATGATGCAAGACGCATGTCGTCCGCCGAATGTACGGAGAATGTCGACCTCGGGACGACTCGACCCTGCGCATGAGCTTTCCGTGGGTAAAATTAAACCAGGCTTCGTTATTGCGTGGAGTGTCGCCTGGTGTGGTGATTTCCTTGTGCTGCGAATGATGTTAGGTGTGCATTCATTTTATTTCTATTGAACCCGGATGGGACTGAAGGGACAACGTTGAACCGTTTCATGGCGCTGCTGCTGGTTGTTCTGACACAGCTAGCTGTAGCCTAACCAGAAAATTAATTGAGTAAAAAATCTACATTAGCGAGAGAATTAAGGGACGGTTTCAATTTTGTATTCGTACTTATTCCCAGTTACTGTCAGCCTGAAGTTAAAATACCCATATCCAAAATCCTAAATATGAAACATGCGCAAGGAGACCTTGGTGAAGTGCGCGCGGCCGTGTCGCAGCGAACTGGCCCCCGGACGCCAGCAGCCGGCGCCTTCTACCACTTCAATAGCGTCTCTGTCCAAGTTCATTGTGAAGGTTGTTGTTGTGGGGCGGCCACAGCTGCCGGCCCTTCAGGTGACCGTGTCAGGTGCTGCTGGGACACGTGACATCGCTTGGTCGAGTCACAGATTGCTTTTATCATTTGGGCTCGTGTGATCTTGTGCGAGTTTAGAAGCTCTTACACCTTTCAAAGTAAGGAAATGTCTTTGAGGTTTAAGTAGGTTTGGTTTGTTGATACTGCTTTTCACGAAGTTTTTTCGATTAAATGAGAAGTGACTATTAATGAAAAGAAATTATTCCACTGAAGAAAAATAACCGTCTATGTTCGGTATGCATAAGTATACCTGCCTACTG
>VOMN01078648.1:0-13768 GCA_014899125.1 Orchestia grillus | reverse complement strand
CCTTTATGTATTGGTGTAACTATGCCGAGTTTGAGCAGGTCCCACGTACCATAAGGCTACCATTTTTCATGGTACTTCACAGTTGATTTGTTCTGCTTACTCTATAATTCTATAGATGAACCGAGATTGAATACAAAAGTTCAACTGAAACTACAAAAATTTCTAGCCATTGGTTCCACGTGTTATTTACTGAGCATAACTTGTCACATCAGGCTTTTCATGTCAATATGGCATTATTTATATGCACACATGAAGAAGACACTAATGTAACCCTGAAACAATTCATCTATTTAAAGGTGAAATCTCTCTTTTTGTGGAGAGTTAACTCAAAGAACTTATTATTAGACGAGTCTCAAAGCCACGCACGCCCTCATACGTCATCTATACTATTGCAGCACTGAGCTGACGAGTAGCTTTTGACCGTGACACATCCAGGTACGTGAATAGTGCTCTGAGTGAATGACTGTACCACTTCCATTACGTTGTATCTCGGACTCTAAAACTTCCATTTCACTGTACCTCGGACTCTACCACTTCCATTACACTACACCTCGGATTCTACCACTTCCATTCCACCACTTAGGCTCGACGATGTCCAGCGTGCTTTTCTGACTTCACAGCTACTGGACTCCAACAGTTTTATTTCCTTATTCCTACTACAACTCTGCAACCTCTTTAATGCCGACCACTACCTCCGTTTCATTGATTGCAGGAAATTGAAAACAACAGATTATCGACTCTATTTTGACAAACGATACCAATATGTTTTTTATCTTTTTATGGAAATTTTGTGGTTGTGCTTCACAGAATCTTTTTTATTCTTATCCTAGCTGTGAATTTATTCTATCTGCTCGTAAAAAATCATGAAGATCGAATGAATTTATCAAACAATTATGATTCTAATCACTGTCACACACCAAAAGATTATGTAGTGGCATCACGACTCACCATTTGCCTGTCTCATTACTGTTTATCATGAGTCGCTCTCTTAACGGACACGAAGCTAAACGAGTTCTTATCGACGGCGGATCCTCTTCAGACCCGTGCACGCACTTTGGCGGTAAAGAAGACATTCACTGGATTTAATAAGCCAGCTCGCCATTGCCAAGTCAAACCCTCGAAAGAGGAACATTTATTAAAGACGCGTTATCATCGGTGAATCCAGACGCGTTATCATCGGTGAATCCAGGGGTGTATCCCCCTACTGTGTGTGCTGGGGTAAGGAAGGAGGGAGGGGCTTGTATGTTACCCCAAATAATGTGGGGTAAGTAGCGTCAATGCAATGAACTGGGCGTTGTTTCTCGTGTAGTTCCATTGTACGATCATTCCTAATACCGAATAAATTTGCTCCTTATCGGCATTCTTAACGTCTTCCTAAGTTAATTTTCAAAACTTTTCATAAAAAATATCCGTGGCGATGTGTAAATTTTGTTGGAGCGAAAAACTTTTGACGCTTAGGTGCAATAGTGATAGCAAGACTATTTTAGAACTGCGAGAGAGATGTTACACCCCAATTTCTTTTTGTACCGACTACGGTTATGATGGCTTAATGATAAAATCTTCCCGCAACACAACGGAAGAAGATTAACTATAAAATACAAAGTTTGTTTGTAACATTGGGGTGCAGATAAATAAAAAAATCGCAAAATGGGACTATTTCGTTCTATTTTTCTACTGAACGAAATAAAATGTTAGTGTTTTATTTTCTAATACTAAAAACAAGAATAGAACTTGATCAATATTTGCACCATATCTTCTCAAATAAACCCCACGTAATTGGCAGGTAGTGATAAGAATTTAAATTCAAAATTCAAGGCATAGTTTGTAGGTACAATCATATTAATACGTTTTCATTTTTTCATAATTCACTGGGTTTCATGCTTTATGCCGTATTTGTTCAAAATTAGTTTCAGGTATTCATAACATTCACATTTATGCACTGTGGTTAACTCTAGATTACTAGTTGTACGGAATGGTAAATCGAACTTATTGAGACTTGACATTTCTCCTTCTTCTTTGTTTTTTCGTTTTTACCTCCTTTCAATGAGAACTCCCGTTCTGGCACTCCTGGTATAGGAAAATATTCTGTTTGTGAATCTTGATCTTCCATGGTCTGAACTTTTTATATTCCCAAACCTAAATATTTTTGCTTAGAAATGACGTTTGCATTACTAAGCTAAGAAATGAAGTACGGATTGTTAATACGTTGTTAACATAGGGCTTGCAGTACGGTTCCACCTAAAATAACAATCCTGCCTTATCATCCACCGAAGCATTCAAAAAGATTTTGCTTTGAATCTTGGGTTTCAAAACTTTTTTTGTCAGATTTTAAACTACTCTTCATACCACTAGCTTGAATCAGTGTTTTCCACCAGGCCATAATAACCCATTTTTTGTGTTATAAAATTGAATACTTTATTTGGCCTCATTTTGGCCCAAGGTCTGACACGTTTTTAGAGCTTAAAATTAGTCTGAATTTTTTGGTGGGCGAGATATTCAGATATCTCCGTGAGAGGCAGTAATCCAAGCATAGTATACGGCTCAGAAACAAGATACGACTCACATTTCAGGATGGTAACCTTGATCTTACGCGTTGAAACGCGACGCCAGTCAAATTTCAAGAGCTGTCGTTGAATTCGAAATAAAGAGGTCGCAGAAAAACAAAGAGATCAAAGGAGTTTCTTCGTAATAGTAGTGAGAATCCAAGCAATATTTCGTCCAGTATTGAGTCAGCATTTGGATCCACAAATAAACAGAAATAGTGTTCGGAAAATAATTAGATCATCATGATGAGTAAACATAGAAGTGAAGCATTTTGCATGGCATCTCTAACTGATTAAATTTTTCTTTTCATTGAATTTTTATCTACGAATCCTATGACTGAACATTATTTTTAAGCAAAAGACTTATCAACAGTTTCTCTTAAACGTATTTTATGCAGTCATAAATTTCGATATACAGTATGAAAAATATGAACTGATTTTTCTTGAGAAGTAAACATAGTTCGCTCTCGTCAACGCCCTTGAAGCCTTTTTTATTCCCTAATCAAAAAAATGAATCTCAATAAACTATAAATGCGATATCTTGTAATGACAGGTTTTATGTTGAGTACAATATATACTTTACATCTTTCCCCCTTCCCATTAGAAACAGCATATGTAAAACTCACTTATATCCTGCGCGAAGAACCACGATCCAATTTCATTTTTGCGGCTCATTATTTCGGTATCATGAGAGCTCGCTCAGATATATCCACCCGTAAGAATCAATTTGTCTTGTGCGCATCTATGGAAGTTATACATACCGAAATAGCACACAGCAAAAAGAAAAAAGCATATAATTAATTGCGGCCTCACTAACGAAGAACCCTTTGGAACAGATCAAGGTCCACCCCCGCTAGCTGCGCAGAGGGGCGGGCACCAACGGTTCTTTCTGACGCATAACGGGCCGTCGATGGAGCCCAGATACCCGGCCAGAGGAGGCGCCTGAAAGAGATGTTCGCCCCAGTGAGTTGAGCAACAGCGAACTTTTTATCGCCATTGCGGTGTGGCAAAAACGGCCGCTTTTGTTACTCTCATTAGATACAATCTGACTCGCAGCGCAGTCGCCAGGATCTTTCGGCAAATACTTTGGGACGAATTACTTTTTCAGAAATAATCGATACATTTTAGTTCGTAAATTTTTGTTGCCCTTGCCAGGAAGCATTGTGCCTAATGCGCTCTAACACATGAAGGGACTCACTTTATGAAAGGAATAAGATACTGTTGAATATTTTCCGAGCACATTTTCATATTGAATAGACGCAATGAATTTTATTCAATGTGTTTTTAAAATCAAAGTCTGGTTTCAAAAAACACTCATCTAATGGCAATTAAAAAGTTCGAATGAATACCTTGTGGTTATTGCATAATTATCGTTTCTTGAATATGAAAAGTTAATTCACTTCGAAGGCCTAATAATCAGTAGGAGCGAGTTCCAAGTAGCCATGGAAAATAACGCAAAATTTCATTATTCAAGTGCCGCTTCTTCTCTACACAGATTTGAAAAGACTGCGGTCGTAATGCTGTCAGGAAGGAAAATTGTGCCAACCATTTTCCCAGTCTGTCCAGCTTTTTTTATAACTTGTCGTACATACACTTCATTTTTGAACAACTTAAGGTCAACTCAATTGTTTTTATGGGTTGCTTTTTGCTTTTTGACACAAATACGAATAACGGCAATAAAAGCTCATCATATTGTAACTAGTGACTTGCTTGGTTGAAAAGTAGGTGTTATGGAATATGTTAGTAGATCACTGGCCTGCTGAACTTGATAAAATATTTATTACAATAAGGACCTCAACGTCTACGGAAAGGATTATTATTCGCGCATCCTATGCCGCACTATAATTTATATTAGTCTACATACTTTGAGTCATCTGATACAATTCAGGAGGAAATATGAATAGGAGAGGACTTGTATGTGCATGCAGTGTCACCGTGGAGTGGAAGAAACAATAACCCATTTTATTATTAAATGCAGCAAGCATGAATGTGATAAAGGAACCTTAACGAATGTAGTTTATCGGCAGTATGGAAAAATTTATTTGGGTGTCAGAAGGGTGACGGTGATTCTAGTGTGAGCTATCTTGCAGAACTATCATGCTTGAGTGTAACTCGATTGTAGTTGACACAACAAGGAATTGCTAGGCAAATTGCTAGGTTTTAAAAGACAGGGACAGTGTTTTAAAAACCAGCTTAGGTTGTGATGACCTCCCAAGCAAGAGCTCATGTCTTAGTATAAACTTGATATAAACCTGGTATAAGCTTGGTATAAACTTGGTATAAACTTTGTATAAACTTTGTATAAACTTGATATAAACTTGGTATAAACTTGGTATAAACTTGATATAAACATGGTATAAGCTTGGTATAAACTTGGTATAAACTTGGTATAAACTTTGTATAAACTTGGTATAAACTTGGTATAAACTTGGTATAAACTTGGTATAAGCTTGGTATAAACTTGGTATAAACTTGGTATAAACTTGGTATAAGCTTGATATAAACTTGGTATAAACTTGGTATAAACTTGGTATAAACTTGGAATAAACTTGGTATAAACTTGGTATAAACTTGGTATATACTTGGTATAAACTTGGTATAAACTGGCTCTCCCAGCGATGCCCGCTCTTGGTTGCAGAGTGCATGATGTGACCCAGGGTGATGCCCTGGGAATTTTCCTTGACAAATCTGGTTCGCAGACAACAAGTTTAGTGGAAACAATCTGTTGGTTTGCGGGATCTGCGATGACTAGAGGGAATTTGAATGCCATGATAAGAGGCTCGGGTGATGTCGGCCCTCATTTCCAGTTCAAGTTCAAGGTACTGTTGAATTGATGGATCAACAATCAATCTAAAGTAAAAATTATGCTTTATCTTAAAAAAATTCATTCTGATGCTGACCTTTTTCAATTTACTTTTCATTATACTCTGATGTAAATTATCTATATATTAATACGCTTGTAACTATCTGTGTCACACTTTGCAGTACATGCAGAACATCCCAGTATATGAATAACTGTATCTATGATACGCGCACCAGCTACAGCACTGGCGTGCATAAAAGAAAGCATTCCTAAACATGTAGCGAGACTGTCAGATAAGGTACTTCGTATCAGTGATAATAAAAATTATATTCTTTCATTTCAGAATTACTGTAAATAAAAGGAAATCTTAAGAATTTAACATCATTCGTCCCGCCATTTTTGGCGGGGGCGTCTGCTAGTATTAATTAGTAGTCAGTGACCATAATGAAGCTACCAACCCATTAAAAAAATTAGCCGATATCTAAGAAGGAAATTCTGCCGATACTGGCGTATCCCGAGTGAACTTTCAATTAAGGTATAACTGACAGACGTACTCAAATTCAGGTAAAGTATCTAATTGGGGCGATTTTAATTGGATCCAAGTGTAACATAGCACAAAGATATATACCGCAGGTTTGAATCGGAACACCCGTTGAAGAATATTAAAATGAAAAAAAGCTCTGCCCACTATGAACGAAAATTTATTTCACGGAATGGTGAACATGTTTCCTTCTAATAAAAACTAAAGGCTTAAATGAACGCCCCTTTATTATTCCAATTGGGAGCTTTGCCTTCCTACTCTACAAAACATATTTTTAAACAAAATCATCATCCATATTGTGGTTTTGGTACCTCACACTGCAGCTGTGGACGCTGAGAGACGTTTGCTGGAAGCGTCACAAGGCAGGGCTCTAGAACTGAAGTAGAGGGGCATTAAAATATCAAGTTACTTTCAAGTTCGACAGAAAAAGTATCTGAAGTTGAGGCGCAGAGTCTTTCGAGCTAAGAATTTTGCTATAAAGGAGGAGTTCTGGTCTCAATTGAGAGGTAATCTCCGTGGTGGTATCTTAACCAAGGGTTTTCAAACGTGTAGAAAAAGTTAATCATTTGTACACATGCTTGCATATTCTTTCCAACAACAAATGAACATCTGTACTTTGAATTTTTTTTCGTGTGTTAGATTGACGTCTAACTTAACCTAACCTAATTTCAGGACCATACATAGTTGCAAGTATGTACATATGCTCTTTGAATTCTCCTGAGATTTGGAACATCCTGTATTTCACACAAATTTTTATTAAACGCAATGATGAAAATTGCATGCTGTGTACTGTAGTCAAGTTTTGAGAAGACAGCTTAAAAGCAATCAAGGAAGTTTTTTAGTTCGCACGATTTCTTGAAGGCTTTTCATACATTTTTATTTAAAATACATACATTCGATTTAGCATTGAATCGATCCGTATAATGAGTGACTGTTATTTTAAAAAAATTTCGAGTTCTAGGCTTGACAACGCCACGAAAGCGTAACGACATGCCCTTTGAGTAACTCTGTTATACATGAAGACACCGTTCTAAGCAAACGGAAGATCAGAATTCGAAATTACATTTGCCCAGTCGTACTTATTTTTTGCGTGACGCTAAGTTTTGATTGTAGTTCAGATTTCGAGCAGAATTCAGAATCTGACCAGAGTTCCCGGTCTGACTAAAGTTCACGTTGTGACCAGAGCTCACGTTCTGACCAGAGTTCGCGTTGTGACCAGAGTTCACGTTGTGACCAGAGCTCACGTTCTGACCAGAGTTCACGTTCTGACTAGAGTTCGCGTTCTCTATTCATTTGAGTCCAAACTTGATGGTCTCTTTTCTTTCGGTGCGACGTAGTCTAAGTCACAGAAGCGCTGCTAACTCTACTGTTGCTGTCACTACTACATCGTGCTTGTATATTCAACTTTGCATGCGTAGAAATATTGGCAAGAATTAAACGACAAAATTCCAGATTGGCTTTAAGGGATAAACATTGATGCTCGTTTGAAATTTACGTTAAAAATATTCCGTTTGATCTTCCATAGTTGATATTTCGGTGATAAGATACATATAAATTTGATCTGCGATTGGCACGTTTGAAATCGGTATTCAATTGAAAATTGTTTGCTTTATTACAGCGCATGTTGCAAGCTTCGAAAATTAACGTAATTCCTCGAGTATTTTCGGTCGCAAATTCTGGTGCCACTTCAGTGGTCCCCCAATCAAGCCAACAGATACAGAATCAGGCAGAAATAATTAGCGAACCATGCATGCACTTTGATACTTTTGAGGTCAAAAATTATGTTGTTGAGAAGTGTGGAATTAATTATTTGCTCGATGAAAGATTCACTTCTTCTGTATGAAATTTTTCCTATACGTTCAAATTCGACTCGCGTTTGTTGGCGCGCGAAAATATGCGAAAACTCGTTGTAAGGTAGAATTTCATTTGCGAAAATGTTGAAAGCAGGGGTGAAAGAGTATTTGAGATATAAAATTTACGTAATGTAATAAATTACCCTGATCTGCTTCAAGCTGACATGAATTTTTCCATTTGACTAATTTTAACTTCGTACGATGTCTTAATTCTTTGACATAACGTTCTTTATCAAGTTTCACTGGTATTATGTATTAAAGAAGAAATATAAGGTTAGAGGAAGATAGGATAATGATTAAAGAGCTTCTTAAACGCGATTTTAGCTACATTAAGATGTCACAAAGTCTGCACGCGCTCGTAGAAAAGATGGTAACCGTTCATCGAAATTTGAAGATGCCCAACACGACTACAAACACACATAGGGGGGGGGGAGCGGCTCCGGTCACAGCAGCCCTTGTGCGATTGAAGCAGCTCTGATAGTTCATAAAATGGTTTTAACGCCGCGGAAGAAATGTGAGATAACTTTGAAAGTCCGAGAACTGAAGTGATAAAGGGCTCCATCAGTACGACCCTCAATCAAGTCGTTCATCTATACTCAAGATCGCAAAACCGCTCCTTTACCACGTACGTATTACGAACAGATAGCTCACCCAAAATCTGGAGTGCAAATGAAATTGAGTTATGCTTTCTGAGGGCAGCTGCGTACATCTGACAGAGCTAAAATAATAATTGAATGCTGAAAGGAACGCGGCAAGTCATGCTAGGACGAGATCAGTCTGTAGACTGAAGAATGCCGTTATGCACGACTCTCAGGTCATCACTAGGAGAAAATTAGTACATGGTTTCTTTTCATCGTAAGGCATCAGTGAGCCTAAAATAATCAAAGAAAAACCAATTGTACCCAATTCTGTGGAGTTGTATCAAAAGATTTTCTTTTTGGAGTCAGAAAATAGCAGCCTGAAGGGCGATTTATGCTACATCATTACAACTCCTGCGCATGCATTTTCTATGAGACTCAGAAATGGCATGTTAGTGTTGGAATAGATGTTTCTGTACGCGTAAGAGCTCATTAAAATCATGAAGATACGTATGGAAGTAAGAGTGAAACTGCGAGTGATAAAAAATCATCCAACTATTCAACAGTTAAGCGATTTTATCGTTAGTTATTGGTCAAAATTCCTGGTGATTTTCTCAAAAGAGCAATGAAAACTGTTGCAGAAAACTGGACTACGGCTATGCAAAAAATACCGAATAAATGTTTCGAACACTTTTGTTCTCAAGGTTCTGACTTTTTTCATTAAATCTTCGTTTACCAAGGGGGATAGGCAAGTTATTTCTGCCGGCATTGCTAAATTTAAAAATTTACGAGGAGGTTATATTTTGAGATGCGTGAAATTCCATGACGTGTCAACTACTATAACGTGGCACTGTAGATACTCAAGGGGAAATGCGTCGATTTACTCACGAAAAAATCATAGGTTGATTTTCAAGAGCTTAGAGCTTGTGTCGCGCAATCAAACCATAAACTTTGCAGCTTTTTGGGTTAAAATAAGATGAATGGTTTGTTGACGCAGTGTCTGTAGTGTAGCACGCAGCTAGCTTCTGAAAATTGACTCCATTTCGTATTCTAGGGACCAGATCGACTGAAGTTATTTTTATAAGGGACGTGCGCAGAATCAACCCAAAAATTCAGAGCTCTAAGTTTTATGCTCTACAGATCGTTAATGAAAATGTAAATCCCAGTAGGAGAGAATGCATTTTGAGTAACAGGAGAAACTCGGACCGAGTCGCACTCAGGTGTGCAGTGAACAACAGTCAAAAAAAATGTAAAACGCTCCAGTCCCAACGTGGATTTTGTCATTCCTCAAAAGTGCATATAAGGGAAAAGCTGCGTGTGCTGCGAAAAGTAACCTTAGCGACATTTTTCGTGGATGTTGTCGCCGGTACGTATAAAAATTTATGGAATTGAAAACATGCGCATTAAAATTCATAGATGTAAGTATGAAGTTTTATTAATCATAAATAATTTTTTTAGACTCATTTTGGTTGCTTCATTCACCTTCACTGTGTACGACCATGCTATTCAAATCTCTGATCTATCTATTGATACGTTGTACAAACCGCTCCTGATATTTTTAATTAACGTCTCCCAGTTCAAATGCATTCCTAGTTGTTCACTGCTTGCATACAGTACGCTTTCACCCTGAACTCAGAACGTCATGGGCGAAGTATCCTTTATAGCTCTTAGCCAAACTCATAAACTGATGAAATCACCGAATTTTGTAGACTACATAGAGTTCACAAGAAGTCCCTCCTTGCTGTGCATGAAATTAAAACTCTATGCAAGTGACACTCAAGATCATGCTTCGTGTTCATACTTGTAGTTTCTGTTATCTCCTTTATTCTGTGAAGGTATAAACTGCGAAGCAGACAAGTACTTGTAATTTCTTCACTCTTATTCTAGTTTCAGTGCCTACCAGCAATCGGTCGTCGCTGCTGAAGATGCGAGTTCGTTGCTGCCTAAAGATGCCTAGCGCATTTTTTGGCCCTTCTGCATTCTTAATTACCGATTTGACCTGAGAGACCATTTTTTACCTGGTCTTAACGACGCTGTCGACCGACGTATATAACGGAAGGCTAAGACACAAAGAGAATTTTAAGAGAAAGCTCGGCGGCATCTTAATGAAATGATCCATCTCTCGTGTTGATCTAATCAGGCTTTCGTTATGACGCGCGCCGCTTTTAATCGCCCAGCAAGCGATAAAACCAGCCGGGCTTGATGGACATTTAAGATTCATAGGATGAAATTTAGAAGATCATCATGGGCAGTAATTCACTATTGATTTGGGAGTACTGGGGTAGCAGTCGAATGCTTCTGCATCGAATGCTGAGAGAAGTACTCGCGGACTTGCGATTCTTTCTTCTAGATGAATGTGCTACTGAAATTAACCTCATGAAACGTTCGTGACCAAAGAAATTGGTACGCTCACGACCAAAGAAATTGGTACGTTCACAGCCAAAGAAATTGGTACGCTCGTTACTAAAGAAATTGGTGCAGGATCGTATCCGATGTGTGTGGTGATTTGATAGATACGGTTCAGTATTGCTGATGGCCATGATTCGATATGAACGGCTCAAAATTTCGAAAGGCTTCTCTGACAGTCTTTGTTCCTCAGCCCGTGACGGTAATACGAGATAGGGTTGTTCTACGACCAATTAGAAGATGATGTATGAACAACTGCATTTTTCAGTGTAAAATTATCTCCTCCAATATCTTTAATTTCTAGATTATATTCTTGTATGACTGAAAATCGGTGAACATTTCACTAAAAATAATTCTGAGTACACAGGCGGACCTTGTTACAAAACGCAGTCGAGTTCAACAGAATTGGAACATTAAGCTCGTATAAAATCTGATGTAGGAGAACATAATGTGCTCGCTTTAACCTAAGAGTCTGAACTCGCCGACGTCGTGAGCTGCATTCGACCTCACAACGAGACACCATATGCTGTGGTTAATTTTGCAGTGTCTCATCTGTGTAACTCATTTATTTGGTCTTGCATTATCTGGTTGTGCTCATGCTCCAACGTTGCCATCTATGACGTTCGTCGTGTAGTTAATTTCCTTTATTATATCGTCTTTTTCATCCCTTTATAATCGGACAATTCGGCTGCCGCAGACGCATATTTTGATTAAGAACTGTGTTGTCCGCGTCCTTTCATGTATTTTGAATCGGCGGACTCTCTTCCACTTAGCTTACTAACCTGAGGGACCCGAAGGGACTCGATAGGACATGCGGCAAGAATTGACTCGGTCTCACGATTTGGGTAACGGGTGTCCCAATGAAATAATTCAGTCCATTGCTGAGTTGCGGTTTGTTCTTGTATCAACATTCATATCTTAGCTGGGTTTTCAGAAAATCCTCACATTTGAATTATTAAAATAAACAAAACCAACGATCAAATTACAGAGAAATAGCGAACATTAAGGGAGCGTGTCTAACTCCAAAGCATAAAAGAGTCGCCTAGTTCAAATTCAGGACTGTAGACCCTAATTATGGGACAACCTAACTAAAGAGCAACCATACACAGGGAATGTGTTAACACGTTGACTACGATTCTCCACACAGGTAAAATTACATGCCATCAAATATCTCAAATGTGAATTTAAAAATGAAGGATTTTAGTTTCACAAATTTGGTTACTCGATTAATTTTCTTTCTAATCATAACTAGCTTATTCGATTGATGAACACAAATTTGATGGAAACTCGAAAATTTGTATTTATACATAATAGTGCTATGGTTACATTAGGTTAGGTTAGATGATCGCGTGAACCATATATGGCCCACTTCAGGGACAAAGTGTTAAGTATTTCTCGTGAATACGTGTGCATCGTGAGCATCAGGGAAACGTAACTGTGCTTGAGTATGCTATCTTCGGCAGGGCTTGAAAGAATGTTTGATTTTTCCTTTTATGAGAAATGAGCTTGACGAATAGTGATTAAATTTGTCATTTTGGGTGAAAGAGGCTAAGTGTTAACATTTTAACTGGCTGAGAAGGCGGATATGCTGCGAAGCGTCCCACCTGAGACATCCGGTCATGGCATAACAACAATATTAGGAAGAAACCAAATATTTTTCAACGAAAAATAGGGAATCAGCGGACGTTTCTCTGAGCAGTTGATTCAGCATATGAATTGAGACACCCAGTCGGAGAATTTGGCGTGAACAGTATTTGACTTTGATCATTCAGCCAATTCTCTACCTCAGAGTTAGATTCTGGCGTCGGTTATACTATAATTACTGCCAATCCACATGAGTAATTGCTGCCCTACTTGATAACCTCAAAGTCTCCACAGTATTCCACATTATCGTTTTATTTACTCTCTTGTTCCATTGTTGTAGATTATGTCTGCCCTGATACTTCTCCATTTATGTAAGTACCTAACAGCCCCGGTCCCTTTTTCTATATATGTATTAATTTCAACATTCCAAGTCAAACGCCGAACTTCTTAGGGCTGTTATAAATTGTGACACAAATTTCTATTGGAGTTATGTCTGGGGAATTAGCTGGCCGATCTAAATGCCTATAGGCATCACTAGGTCAACTTGGATGTTCTTAGAGATGTTTTGGCCGTCACGCCGAGGCCACACTGGGGTGCCGCCGTTTAAATCGTTATTTATGCGAGGTCAAGCGAACATATTTTGCACGTTGTAAAGTAAAACTCGCTGATCAAGACAAGCCAAGGGCCCCCACAAGGTGCCCCAGCAGGGTGTCGAGAGTTTATGGATATTTGAAACATTTATTTACCTCGAGTAATTTGCATCAGACATAGGATTAAAATCCAGGGAGAAATAATAGAATAAACTAAAATCAGAATATAAGCCACTCGAGGGTCCTAATAAGTTAAAAGGCTTCAAGGGTAGCCTATACAGAAATGAGAATTTTTATTTGACTTTACTACGACGCAAATAAAAAACTTTAAGTTATATGTAAATAAAAAGTAGCAATAACTTAATACGTAACTTAAAATTATAAATTAGAGTTACACACATGGTATGAATAAGCAATTGAAAAAAAAACTAGTTACATACACCTGTAAAAGTATGTATCCACAGAGGTCGACATACACCAACGTAAGTATACTCTTATTCCTTTGTTACTACGGGAGAAGGTAGGCTTCGTGATTTGCTTTCAATGATTTATGTGAGGTTTTTTGGTGTAGGTTCGAAAGAATGGAATTCAAAATTTAGTGTTTGCAAAGTGAATGCAATGATGAAAATTGGCACGTGAGTATTAAGGAAATGCTAATTTATTTCTATTCCTGGTAACCCGATCGTAGGGACAGAATTGGGCAGAATTTTTTTCTGGGAGAATTGGGTAAATTCGTTCTAATGATTTTAAATATAAGTTTCCCAGCAAAAATTGATAAATATCGGGAAATTAAAAAATTTTCATTCTTTTAACGGGTCGGTCCCAGGTTTTTGGAAGCTTTTTTGTTTGTGATGCAATTCGGACAAAATT
>VOMN01078645.1:0-24758 GCA_014899125.1 Orchestia grillus | reverse complement strand
GTGTCTCAGTTGTGCCCCGAGCGTGTCTCAGTTGTGCCCCGAGCGTGTCCCAGCCGTGCAGAGGATGTGTCGGAGAACACAAGCCCTCCATGCGAAGTGAAACAATGACTTCCACTCATATTGTCAGATTGCCGCTATGTGCTGTCAGCGCTAGTCTGTGCTCCTCATGCACACACAAGTCGCACCATGCCCGCATCAGAAGCGAGTGCGCCACAGCAGCAGGGCCCTCACCTCGTCGGTCGTTGTGAGACGCTCACGAGCGTTGGGTGCCGCGTAAAATTCGACACCCGCTACTGCTGCGTTTTTATTGCGCTGCACACACATTTGCTCACGGGGATTTTTTCCGTGGCGAGATGAACCGACTTGAATTTGTGTATTCAAAATTGATGCCGGTGCTGCAAGTGTGATGTCTCGTGAAAATGACTTGTTTTCCGGGAAGTCAAACATCCTTCCTAAAACTTAATATTTACTATTGCATAAAAATAGCCCAGTGTTGCTTGCTTAGTTGTTTGGTCGTCTCGTCCGTCCAGCTTTCTTTCACGCTCTTAAAACTATGACCACATCATCCAGCATTTATATCACACGCAATCATCTAATCTAACCTAACTTAGGCAAAGCAGTAGCACATATGAATATAAATTTTTAAGTTTTCATGAAATTTACGTTCATTTCTTGTATGTGCTAGTTTAGATTAGGAGAGAAATTGATAGGACAACCGAATCTGTTAAAACAAAATGCTTCATTTTTAAATTCACGACCGAGATATTTGTCGACGTGAAATTTTACCTGTATGGAAAATTGCGGTCAAAGTGTTCAGGACTTAGATAGGAGAAAACTTCTGGGTTTGTATTCCTAAACTTATAGCGAGACTGTCAGATCGGGCAGTCCGTATCAGTGTGCTGAAAATATTATTTTATATCAAGGTTACCATAAATAAAAGAGCATCTCAAGAAATTAACATCATTTGTCGGCTATTTTTGGCGGGGCACGTCCGCTAGTAGGTTAATATTCTATAAGCCATTCTAATTGCCCCTTGTGTTGGTGGTGCCTAATGTACCAATAAATTAGTGAAACTATTCGAAGCGTATCATCCCCATGTCACCCGGAGGAGACGATGGGGACTCGGTATGTATCCAATATTGGCTGGTGGAACGAAGAATTGTCGTAACACATTCGTAAGTTTTGACGTAGGCGGCAGTCGGCGCCATGTGACGGCAATGTGCCGCTAAACGATGTGTCTGCATTTGGCTGGAGATTACTGTTTGAAATTTCTTATTAGGTCAAAAAAAATTCGTCTATGTTGCTGAATAACTTAGCCACGAACGTGAAACTTGAATAATCACCATTTTTTATCACTATATTGAGTTGCTTGCCCTATCCGAAATGAGCGTTGTCTTAATTCCTTGACGTTCAGGATTTCCCCTGTTTATTTGAAGAAAGGGTTGAAATTTCTAGCGTACCAGTACTTCACTGCTGTAAGAGTGCGTAATAATTTTAATTTTTCCTCTCGTGTAACTCCTTGAATTTGCATGCGCCATTAGCCTTGGCCCGCAGGGTTGAGGTCGGGGGCCTCTCTTCGTGCGTATGCGCCATCTGTGCCTGACCACCTCAGTGACAACCACCTGGCACGCGTCATCTCTAGTTGAGCATCCCTGCCATGCCACACCTGGCTTTATCTTAGCAAGTATGCCCTACACTTGTAGCCAATCATCTCTTCATCCACCACCTACTATATACTTCTACTGTACCACCTGTGTTTGAACTATTCTATTACGATCCTCTGCATGTCTACTCGTATCTGTTGCACACTGCTTATCTTCTTCTTTCTCATCTGTCATGCACCATTTGTACTTAACAATCTCGGGCTCCCCCCACGTGTAACTGACCATCTGTCGCTACCAAGGTGGCACCAGCGCCTGTAGCGACCCCCCTCATTAGTGCTATGGCTACCTGTTAGCCCCAACCGTAGCCGAATCATCTATGCCACCACCTCAACTACGCTGAGTTTTGACCACGGCCCATTAGAGTCACTTAAATTTGTTAATTCTGGACGCGTCTGTCCCAGTACTATGAATCCTCTTTATCTCCGGAGACTGAAAGCTGCAGCCATGGCAAATATCTGGTTACTTTGTCATGGTCGTATTTTGGGCTCATAACGATAACATGAAAACAAAACCATGCTATCACATGCGTCTTCCAAACTACGTTGCCATGCTTTTCCCACCCTGCCTTCTCCGATGAGGCTGGGATTGGGAGCCCACTAGCTGTTTAGCCACTAGTTTAGCAGACTAGTTCAGCAAACTGGTTGTCTTTTCACCATCTCGAGAGCGCTCATGTACAGCTGAGGGCATTCAGTAGAGTCTCTCTCCTCTCTCGAAACAAGAATTTAGCGCGCGGGTTTGTCTCTGCATTTACCCATTCCGGTCTGCTAAAGTCATCGTTATTCAGCTTTTGTTTTGCTGTTATAAAAAAAATTCTTGCTATTTTCATTTCTATACTTACTCAAATTTCTGAACGCATCATAGGGTTGTTTTTTTCGTTGAAATTCAAACTTTTACTGATTCTACTAAGATATGATCGTTTCTCTGTTCTCATTTTTCTCCTTGACTCATGTTAACTTCAATTTTGATTTCGTCTCACTTGTGTACGAGTGATGCAAGTTTTCCTGTTTGAAACCGACGCGGCCAAGTTAGGCCAGTAGTGTGTTGGAGATGTGAAGTTGTGCCTGGGTGTGCTGTGAGTAATAAAAATTTGATGAGTACGAGGTTTACAACCCTCGTTGAATGGTTCTCGTGCCTCACCCGCCTCTCTTCCTGCGTCTCAGCCAATATCCTTAACCAATAACTCCACTAAAAACCGATAATCGCTGCCATTTTGCCCTGACATACCAATAACTGACTAATCAGTCTCACGTTCACGATGCAGAATAGCAGTGACTCGTCCCCTTTGCACAGTCTGTCTGTACTTGTGGCTTACACTCTTGTGAGAACCGTCTGGAGAGTATCACGTGGAGTCTTCTTATGTCGTCTGGCTTGTGAACCTCGCTAATTTTCAACACCTCGTGATGAACTGTTGAATTAGTAGCAGTGGTTTAATTTATATAATAACAGCCAATCGAGGACTGCAGCAAGATGTATTTTTCTCAGGAAATGTCGAGTAACGTTGTGTGGTCTACTCAGCTGTCTTCTTGCCTTCCCTTGGGGATGACACAGATGAACTCCTAGCGTCCCATTGGGCTCAAATCTCCCCTTGAAAAGCATGTCTTCAGAGCCCTCTTGCAGCTAGATCTCACTCTTTGTCAAGACGAGCCAGATTTACGGTGTTTGTGTTCTAACGGAATTGAATGGTCCCTCCTTGTCCTCCGTCCCGCAGTGGAATACGTGCGCTGAAGGGGATTGTCCTTCAGCATATCTGGGGGATCTAACGATCCTGGTGGATTTTGTTGTTTTTAACACGTTGACTCCGAAGTGGGTCATATATGGTACATCGGCATGTAATTTTACCTGTGTGGAGAATCGGGAGTCAACGTGTTAATTCGACTGAAATTCTCCCGAAAGAAATCTATATGTGAAGTCATTAATAGTGCAGGATTCTGTTTCTAACCTTCATATTTGCTTGTTATTTGCTGCCCACTAACTGATATAACCGAGGCTGGTGTTGAGAACACCACCTGAGGACAAAGACTAGAACTGTCGCAATATCCTTCCTACCCTTCGACAACCGCCCCCTGCGTGGCTCCTCACACGCTAATGGGCCAGCAAATTTTCCGAGCTTATACTCTCAAGATCATTGTCTTAATCTTGCTTAGTTTCTGAGGTACTACAGATAGACCCGTCTCATTTTTTATGCAAACTAACCTATCAATCTGATGTCTAAAGGATGTACGCTTCAGCATTTGGCGGGACATTACTGATAGCTTTTACAGACTTATCTTCAGGCGACGTTTCTTCTCGCGTTGACTTATGGCAACAACATCGATGAAGCCCAAGGACTTCATCATGACTAAGTTGTATTCGTCATGGCGTACACTTGCGCACCTCGACCTCACCCCCACGCTTTCCTGCGCTAATTGCGGACCCTTGTCGAGTGTCGTGTCCCTGAAGACTAGGCGTGTCGGCTCAAGGGGGCTAAAACTGTTATTAAGTGCGAAAATCTCATTACTAAGCGCCCTGGTGTTCGAGGGTGATAGTATACAAAATAGAGCCCCTAATTCACGTCTTGCAAATGTTAGTTACGAGCCAATCGTAAATCTGGCACGATTTGAGACCTTCCTGAATTATAGTGATACATGGCAGACTTTCCTGAATTACTATTCATAGTTAAAAAAAAAAATTCGCGCGAATGAGAGCTTTTGTGAACTACGCACTTGTGATTATGACGCGCTATTGTACATTACGGGCGTAGTGTTATGTTAACTATCCTGGCTAGAACGAATGAGGCAGAATTTTTTTTTAATTTTGGCTTCAATAGATAGATATTGAAGGCAGCCTCGTTCCAAGTTCAGTGTAATTTTAATTTAGCATGAAATTTTTTATGGAAAAGCAAGCGCCGACTATTCTGCGAGATTATTCTGTTCATTAAATGAATGGAAAATTAGTTTTGATGAACCGAGTGGAAATAATGGGTCTTTTGGAGTTCGTTTTTGTCTTAGTAGGCAACGTCAGCACTCACATTCTTCATGCTTTGGGATATTTTTCAATTTTGTTATTCATATTGACGTTTTCATTTGATCATATCCGTCTGTCGCAAGATATTCCGTGACAGTGTAACCGAAATCAAAGAAAATCTCTCGGTCGTTGTTTCGAAGTCGCAAGAGTTTTAAAATTTGTAATGCCCGTAAAATTTGACATTGTTTTGACTAAGCATTCCCATCCACCACTGAAAATGTCCATATTTGAGCCACTTTTAACTGTGTTGATATATCGGGGCACTCTGTCTTTGCACTCTTTTTCATTCAATGAGATGAATCTAAAAATGTGCCGAGTTGCAACGTCGTATGAAGCGTACGAGCACTGCGTGTAGGCGCAGCTCGTAGACGAGGAGCATCGCGTGCGTAGGTTGGTTGTCCGGTCCTAGAGTATGCAGGAACGAAAATCTCTATCTAGCATTGGCGCGGTCGAGGCTCTGTGCGATAAGAAGCTTGGATCATGAAGGCATGTTACGGTACGGTGGAACAGAATTTACAACCGCAGGAATGATAATATTCGTCGCCTCCGTGCAGAAAAAGGAAACGTCGACGCAAGCAGGGAGTGAATCTCATCTTGTTTCAGTCGATATTTTCCTTGCCATGTTAGGCATTTTGTACTTGTGGCTTGCGAGCGTACCTGTCCGATACATGGAGGAGGTCAGTCGCGTAGAAACTCAAAAGCCTCTCTAACCATGAGGATTTGCATGGCTGCTATGTGCACGCATGCTGGCTTGACTACTCAGGTCGAGGTAAAATTTATTGACACATTTGGGTGTGCATTTTGTATTATGCATTAATCACAGGTAGCTTTAGCCGCTTTTACTCTGAAAGAGAACTTATGTCTCTCCATTAACCAGTAGTGTTCAATTCTGCTCACTGTTCTCATGAACAGATGCCGCTAGCTCTACGTGGACGTGTATTCTAGTGGATGCAGGTATATGTTAGACGGAGTGCCGTCTCGTTTTGCCGGGAGTTTTATGGGAAATGGTCACGTTGGACATTGTATGATGCGAGAGTTCTAACGAGGCCGTTCTTTTTGTATTCATAATAATTGTTATAATTTTGTGGTTTTAGGCGGTGAAGAGAGACATTTTAAATTGACTTGAGAAACCATGTGCTGCTTGTTCATAACATGCGAAACTGAAACGTTCCGCTGCAGGGAACTGATTTACTTTTCTAAATGAAGCAGTAGCGTTATTAATTTGTGCACAGGAAAGGTTTTTAAATTGATTTGGCGCTGGGAAGACGATGTGTTCCGTCTCTTACAATGTTTGTAATAGTTATCGCTCATTTAGCTAATTCTGGTTCCGTTTCTATTAAGTATGCATCAACCTATAAGTTAATAATCTCAGAGTAGGTAAAAATGCACTTCCACGATTAGAATAACCAGCACACCTGTTCTTCGACCAGACCTAAACCGTTTTCCCTTGGCTCTACAGAACGATCTGTTATCAATACCCTTCATGTATCGTGCACGCTTTCAATTCTCAAAAATTCCATTGGATAATGTGTGGCAAGGAATCGTACATGATATAAATTCATTTTATTTTGGCTGACTGCATCCGATCACCGAGATTCAGGCTTTCCGCCTTTTCCCTTTACTGATTTGAGATGTATCCTTCAGCATCACAGGGCATTGGTGTCGTAGGAGGGGCCCCTCCTATGAGACCCATCAATAATTTTTGAGTACTAGAAATTGTTCTGATGTTTTTTTCTTCTGTACACAAGAACTGATCGCTCATCGGTGGCTGAAGAAAAAAGTAAGAGTATGTAAGGGTCAAAGTCGAGATATTACTTCCCGTGCAGCTCCCGAGTGTGCGTTATGAATTCGCCCGCAGTTGGGACGTACAAAGAAAGAAGAAGAGGGGAGGAGGCCCTGGGTTCTGCAGACGCTCTGAGTCAGAGTTCCGATACCTTCTCGTCTGAGTCAATGCCTTCGTGAAGAGGAGTATCCGGCGGATCAACGAGCGCTGTTGTGCGTGCAGTACTACGCGTACGACAACGTACTCGTACTAGCGTGGGCTGCGCTGGCTCCACTGAACCTTCTTGAGGCGTCAAGCTACAAATCCATTATGGTTGCATCACACATAATGTATGAATATTGGACCATGTACTGCACCGATATTTCTTGATGTTGATTAAAGACAACCAATAATTCTGACAGGACAGTATTATTTTAGGGCACTGTATCAGGTACGATACAAGGAATAGTTAAAGGTTATTTAATCACATCGACTTCGACTTGAAGTGATTCGCCGTAAATTCTGGTGTAATTGTTTAGAATTTCCCGCAAGCGCAGTGCGTCGCGCGTTGTTTCCCCCATTTCAGGTGATAGTAACACACGAAGAGACTTGATTTTACTTCACTTGAAAAATAGGTTGGTGTGATGCCTGGAACGAAAATTTTGCTTGGCAGCGGGATTTTTGAGAGACAAAGATTAATTGCGTTAAATACGGTTAACTCGCGTGATAATCTTGAAGATCACTTGTTCAGTGTGCCCAGAAGAGTAAGGTTAACTGCGTCCAATATGGGGGGTCTCTTCAATAAACTAAGTCCATCTTTGAAATTAAAAGGTGCAGTACCTTGCATGCTACAGTTTACCTTACAGTACCTTGCATGCGGACTAGGGGGAAAATGTTACAGTGGAAGGATACAAATAACCTCGTGCTTTAAAATCCATTCTCATTAAATGTCTAGCACATATACAAACTTAAAATTTCAACAAAACACAAATCCTATTAAACAAACTAAAATTGTAAAATAAGGTGTGGAACTTCACAAGTAAACGGCTTCGTATACACTAAAATTATATATCGGACGAGACGGAAGTATTCAGTCATTTCTGTAAATCAACTTTCATACGATAATTAATGTATTTTCCGGTAACATCGTATCTGAATAGCTTGAAGAACATTCTAGATGTTTCGAGAATAAACTTTGATGTTCGGCAGAGAATTAGACGGTTAGTCACTGATGAGCAGTCGTAGCATACAGTCATCTGAAGGACGTCACGACGAAGGTCAAGGAAGTCTCAGAATATTTACTGAAGCGAATAGTTTAACTCCATTCTCAAGAAATATCAAAGATTTTGACACAGATTAATATTCCATACTCTACTGTTGGTTCAATTCTTCTGTAGTTCGAAGAATATGGCTCAACTGTTATCCTATCAAGGTCAGGTGCTCTGAAGATTGATTTTGTTTCATCGACTTTTGATAAGGAAGATTAAAAGGAAGCCCATGATGACTCGCAAATGGTTATAACTGATCTGTAGACCTCCGGGACAGAAGTGAGGGAAAGAACCATTAATAGATTTAACAACCATGGAATCAAATGCTTCTCCCTCCCTGAAACTCTTATGTTACTCAAAAACCACGTCGCAAGTCGTCTAAGCTTTGCAAAAGAATACTTGGGAAAGGACAGGCATATTTAAAAGATAAGGGCACATATACCACCACAAGCTTGCAAACGCTCAATTTCTCCGTATGAAAAGGGTCTCCGAGCAGCAATTGCCGACAAAATTTTGCAATTAAATATTAACCATAAGAAGCTGTTTTTATTGATTACTTTTAACTTGGGCCATATATGTTTTGTGTTTATATGCGGCAATATTCTTCTAAATGGTGAAATTTTGTTTAAGATTTTCACTACAATATAAAATTTATATTATGAGCCAGTTATAAGCATAATTTCTAGCAGGATGTTTAATAGAAAATGAAACCTCATGCGCAATTACTTCTGTCCCTCCTCTGTAGGTCCTTCGGTCATTACGTCTGTCCGAAGCTGTCGTTAAATGCCTTTATTATCATTTTTTTTGCCATTATTTGACAGTATTTTTCTGGGCGAAAAGAGTTACTGATGTAAAAACATATACTTTAAATTTCTGTCGAATATTTCACCGGAGTTCGCTTTCAGACAGAAAATTGTCAGGTTCCAAATTATATCAATCCTGTGGCATGGCAAGATTTCCTTTTTAATTTAGTTGCAGGCATAGTTGTTGGGGAGCAGTAATAAAATTGCTAACCAACAATTGACAATTTCATCACTGAACCATGCATTTCACGTTTACTCGAGGAGTTGGTAACTGAAAATATTAAATAATTTCAAATTACAGACAAGGAAAATTGTTCTCAAATTATATTTCTTAATAGATATTTTTCAATCCGGATGGATATGTAAAATGCATTGCAAATAGTCTATGTGTATTGCTTATAGTAGATCTAAAGTTCATTATTCACCTTTGAAGCATGTGTACTTAATGCATATACTGGTTATGTTTTACTCATAATGAGTGCACAAAATTGTTGAAGGAATAAAAATAAATAGCTGGAGACGTAATTACTCTGGGAAAACTTCAATGTTTTCGTTGAATTCTGCGGCGACTTGAAACTTATGCGAATTTTCTTTCTTTTTTCAGATGCGAGAGAAGCTGCACTTCCTTGGAGTGGCATGATGAGTATACATACGCGCGTGATAGTCAGGCATTGTCCGACGTGCCCGCCACGCGCGTCATATGAACCTTTATATCATTTTATTGGCTTTAAAACATGGGTAGTAGCTCTGAATGGAAAATGTTTACTATTTCTTTTACACTTTGAGGATCGAGGATTGCTGAACAATGTCTCTGCGAGGATTACATATTTTTCTCGTTTTCAAATTTTCATCTGTGTGATTGTACGCAAGCGTTGTAACTGTTGTGATTGGGAAAAGCCTGGATCATTGAACAATTTAAATTGAATGCATGTGTGCCGGACCCGCTCTGGATAACTTCATTCATGGTCCACCTAAATGTCGAGGTGGAGCAGCATAAGCATTGCTCAGTACTCCTTTCTTTGGATGCACAAGAGGTCAGACTGACCCCTCGAAATAATGGAAGGCGCCACCAGACGCCGGCGTTCCTCTGCCCCACAACAAAGGACATCACCCCGTCCGAGAGCGGTGGAGAGATTGGCCTCACCAGCCCAGTTCGCCTTAAATATTTACAGTTTGCATTCCCCAGAGGAACGTTTCATCTTGAACTTTTCGCATTTTGGAGCGTGGAATTCTTCAGCTCTATTTTGCTCGAGCTTTTCTCAGGAGAGAATGGTATGCACAGAGACTTAATCCATACCTAATATGTTAAGAATTCCATTAAGGATTAAAAAACTGAACTGCGTCCAAGTTAAAGATAGCTATTCGGGTGCAATTGCTATCCGTGATCATGAAAAATTCCTACTACAGATTTTTGTCATTTTTTAAACTGATAGGTTCCATAATTTTGAAATTTGCGACTGAAATTCCAGTTACAGCTCGGACAGAAGATGCTGGTCTTATTCGCCACCGTTAAAATTTGCCAACCTCGTGTCTTAATCATTAGAAATACTAGTAGTAGTTGGCCAGAGTTAGCGTTATTAGTGCATACACATGCGTGTAATTTACTAAAATTACTCGTTTTTAATTCTACTCGAGAGAAGCTCACTCCATTTTTCCTTGCTTGTACTGAACTTGAACGGATTCAAAAATTGAGTGAAAAATACAATTATCACGGAGGTAATTTCTATTATTTCGCATCAACACTCACGAGAGTTTTCATGTCACGTTTACGCTTTGGTTATGTTTGGTAATGTGTTTCGGCATAAATAATTGAATTTTACACCATTGATTTTGGCTCCTAAGAGGGGTAAAAATCACTTGTGTTCTTATTTGCGAGACTGTCTTTACAAAATAAAAGCAAGTTTCGTTCAGGAATGGTTACCTTGTTAAGGATTTCGACCAAACCTGGACTTACGTACGTGTCTTAGGACGTCAGCTTTTGTAGACTCATTTAAGTACGAAGAGTGTTAGGACTTCAACTTTTGTTGCCGCAATAGAGTCTAATAAGCTGTCAGGCTACTGATCTTTGCATGGCTCGAGTTATGCGTGCTTGCGAACGTTTTCAGTGATTGCTTTATTTATTTAGAAGTTCATTGTTCTTCAACCCATGAACAGGTGCTCGTGAGAACATCATGTTCACATTCATCCCCGCTTTCTAAAATAATGTTACAATTCACGTATTATTTTTGTACAACATGGCTTTAATATTCTCATTTCTTGAAGATATGACTGTCATGTCCCAACTTGAGGGCCTCGTAAAGCGCGTGGTAGACGTTTCTAGCTGGCAACTATGCGCCACAATGGACATCAAATCCGAAGTCGTGTCATTCGTGCTTTGAATTAATTGTTGCGAGACGTCAGCTGTCGGTCGTTCTTTGGGGCAACCATGTCAAACCATTCTGTGTACGTTGACGCTGTAGGACATAGAGACAAGTTCACCGGTTAGGTGCACCCGCCATGTGCGAGACAATGAATAGATGGTGTGGTGTGATGTAATCTAATCATGAATGGTTAATTTCGCTTTCTGATGCCATGAGACGAATAGAAACTTAAGAACCTATGGGACCTTTCCGCTAGTTTCTGTTATTTTTATCTACTCTATTCTATGAATGACATAGTGAGAGTAGATAAAAAGTCTTACACTAGGTTAGGCCACACCTATGTAACACATTTGAGTGACAGAAACATTCACTTCACCTTTCAGGTGTACCAACCCGCGTATCTGGGCCACCAGGGAAGCTTACTCGTTAATGTTATGTTGAATGATACCAGGCTCGGCTACTCTTCAGGTGTGTGTCGGGCATGACCGAGCAGTGCTGCGAGCTGGTTTCGTCTCCCACTTCACTGTAGCGCTGTGTCAGCTCTAGAGACTCGTGACAGCGCGGGTTCGATCTGCCTTCGGGCGCCCTTCTAATTCAAATGTTGGGTGTTTGTTCTCATAACTTACCATGAAGTTATCAGTAATGAAATTTTCCATTTTCAATGTTGTTATTCGAGAACAATTTTGGAAACGTAACCCGTTTGTATGGAACGTTTGATTGAAATTTGTATTATTTTGTGCACAGTTTGTTAGTATTGAATGAGCTGAACCGCCGGTTTTACTAAGCGCGATTTCTGAGCCTTTTTTGTGAATAATTTCAGAAAATAATGACGGCCTCTACGCATGAAATAAACTCCAGAGTCGGTTTTATTCCTTATTTAAGAGTATTTATGACCGACGCAAAGTAGAAAAATGTTTTGTTTTTACTAAGGCTCAAACGGTTATTATACGACAGCCAGCAGCGTACAGCCGGACACTCCGGCCGTGCCGTCCTGGACACGTGAAGGTTAGAGCGGCCAATTGTATCAATGCTGGAGAATTAATACAAGTAGGGGTGCAGTACCTTCTTGGTGCCTTGACCGAGTCTTGGGCTTTGCATTCCGTAGTTGTGGATCCGGTCCTTGTGAAAAACTATATTTTTACCTCCACTGGAGTCCATGATATTATCTATTTAACGTAGGAATCTATAGCCTGGATTCTGTAGTCTGTAAGAAAAGGTTTTCAAGTAATTTTTATTCTAGTACCTAAGTTTACGGAGAAGTTCTGATACATTATAGTTTCAAGAGACGTTAACTTTGATGCAAGCAGGAACACACACTGGATTGAAATGTGAGACTAGAATGCATGAACAAGACTGTGTTGAGAACTGTCACTCGAATGGACGATTTTATGGTACTCTGGCTCGTACATTAATTTCAGCTCGTTTACGGCCTGCAGTAGCTTATGTGCCTGTGAAGTTTATGTTCCCTACGAGCAGGAGACATGGGCCGCTGTATATCCCATGTTTGTGGTACGGAATTAATGACCATGTCTGTTTACCAGCCAGGATGAGCATAAATACAGGCCCGACTTGAGAAGCCTTAGAGTTTACCAAGAAGGATAAACTATGCTGTGTGCCCTCAAGACTTAATTCAGAAAGCACTCATTAGAGTAAAGTGAGGGAACAGCGACTGGACTCACCGTCGGAGCCAGCTACTTCCCTTCGGATAGTAAAAAGGTGAGTGTTGCGCAAGCTAAGCGAGTTTGTACGTTATATTTTTCAAGATCGTTTTGTTATGTTGCTCCAGTAAAATTGTAATCTCCCTTGGGTACACTGACGGGCCATTGAACTGTGACATGCTTGTGTTAAGATGGTTCGTTCTTCTTTCAGCGTAGTCGGCTGTGGTGGACGTTGTGCTAAAAACACGAGTAAATATTTGGAACTGTCGCTCTTGTCTCAGTGAGGAATCATCGCGTATACAGTACAGAATTTTTAATGCAAATCTACAACGACTGCTTGTTACGTAGTTCTCTTTTTGAGATCGTACAACAGAAATTGAACGTTGTTTATCAAATTGTGGCTCTTAGAAGAGCAATACGGATTTATTTTCGTGTTCGGTTCTCTTCCAATCCACAAGCAAGTTCTCGTTTCGCTATCTTGAAGTGATGAAAAGCCATAACTACGCAAAAATAATATGGGCAAGAACGCACTCCTACAATACTTAGAATCTCATTTGTGCAAACTCATCTAAACAATGTTTGACCAATAATTTTGCTCTTGACCGAACAAAACTTTTCATTACACTACTTTGAACTTTACTGCAGTGATATCGACGTCTTCTGCTCGAAACTATATACGATGGTAGCAATTAGTAAGATTTAAAATGAAGTAAACTTCAACTCCGGGATGCCGGGTAGTGCGCATTCCTTTTGTGAACCAATCCTAATTGTTGTTCAGTCTTCTTACATCCCTTAGGAATTGCCCTCGTACCCTTGAAGTGAGAGCACTTCGGTAAGAACCACTGACCGAGGGGCACACGGCTGAGAACTCGTCCATTTTCTCTGCTACTGAAATTCTTCCGAGAAAAAAATTATGAAAAAATGTTAAATTTTCTTGAATTTTTTCCAAACCTCGAAAGATACACTATTATGTTTGCGTGATACTTGTATTGAAGCAACTCATGTTTTTTAACAACTTTTATTAGCACGGACCTCCGCGTGAATAAACAGCGAAAGCAGCCCAGACATAGTAGCTGAGGCTTCTTCGTCGCTCTACCCACGTCGCTCTTTGTATTCGAACGTGTCGTGGATGCCCAGTGTTTATACGCGTGTTGACTTCTTGGTCGTCGCGCTATGTTCCTTTCTGGGCAGCGTTGGTAGAGTCCATCGTCCTCAACGCAGAATATTGTAGGTTTTCTGCTCCCGTCTGTAGACAGCAGCGTTGCTGGGCATTCGTTTTGATCTAGGTGTGATCTCGAGTCGTTTTCCTCCTTTACTCTGCACTCATGCTACGCAGAGCACGTAGCAACCGATACGCGCTTTCGTTTTTCCTTGCGCGTGAAGTTTTCGCGAAGCTTGTAAAATCTAAAATCAATAGCTTGTTTTGTCTAAAGGTTACTGTTATAGAAGTATCATAGCAGCCTTTTATGAAAAGTGAGTGGTTCTTATCGGATACATACGATCTATTAATTAATGTATTCCGTCCAAGAATCGTGAGAAGACACCAGCCAACATTTTAATTGAGTTCACTTTATTTCCATTTAATGCAATTGAAAGACTGGCCATAGATCGTCTAGTGTTAATCGTCCCCAGCCAATGAGAGAGCAGGAAAATTATTGTTGTTAACAGAGATTACGAACTGTAGCGAACATTTTTATCGTCCAGTAAATAGTTATTCTTCTCTACAGGATGTGCCAAAATAAGGATACTTAATTCATTGTAGAAGTTGTTATTCTATTAAATCTTTTAACATTTTTAACCGTGATTTTGCAAAGATAGACGAGCAAAATCATGTTATTCAAATCAATGTCTCTCCATATGTTTTAGAATTATAATAATTTAAAAATAGGAATCTTTTCTTTAGAATTCCCTGGATATCGCTATAAATTCTATGAATATCTCTTGTTGGTTTCCTCGGTTCATTGTGCGCTTGTGCTAGTTGTATCATTTATGTAGTCTCGTGCACAGAATAAAATGTTATTTCAGCTCGCCTGATCATTGATCGTTATAATTCTGATATTTTTGTAGTTTGCGATTATTATTTCACTTGCCGATATACGCTCTCTTCTAATGACGAGACGAACAGAAGCAAATATTTCAGAAATGTAATTGAAAGTTGATAACGTTTGTGGGACGATAGTTTCATAACGTTCTCATGTTATTTATAATTTAATCGTCAGCCTAGCGCAATGCTTATTGTGACTAGTACACGCGTCCTGTCATAAATGACGGGACTTACAATAGTTTATTCTTGAAATAAGAGCTTTTTTCCCCAGTGCTACAAAAGCTCCTTATGATTTCGATAACTATTAAGAACTATTCATAACGGAACAATGTTAACCACAGTATTTTCATGTAGTTCTCTATCAAATCAAACATTTAATTTCTGTTAGATTACATTCATTCAAGATGCGATGTATAGTATTCCATCAACAACGAGACCACACATCAGCGAGGCTTCTCCTATGAAATAGCGGCAAAGAGGACGGACGGAGAGACCAACAAACGGGTTCCTTTTTAGATTGAAAAGATTTAGGTTAGGTTAGGCAACCTACCATCAACTTGCAGTGTGCTGGTTTCGACCGCACGCAGCGATTATTTACTTGATTTAGGTCATTTCGAAATTTCCCTCGTATATAAGATACAGCTGCTTAGTACTTCAATCATAGATGTTAAATGTTGACGAATCTTAACCTACAAATTGAAAAGAGTGACGGACTGTCGCCTTTATCCTATTACTAGTAGACGCGCCCCGCCAAAAATGTCAGGACAACCATATGGTGTTTGGCTCCTAAAATGCCCTCATATTTAAAGGTAACTCTGACATGAAATATTATTTTCAGTATCACTGATACGGACTGCCTTATCTGACTGTCTTGCTATTATTTGTTTAAGAGTACGAACCCAGGAATTTTCTCCTATCTAAATCCTTCAGAGCGTGACGGAGAGACGGACCAACAAACTAAGCGAGCAAGCAACAATTATGTTTTAGTATTTAGTGGAATAGTGGAATTCGCAAATACCATTTCTGAAGAGCTTTATCGAAGTGTTCAATGCTTATTTTTCAGGACTTGTATTGTTTATATCGGTAAAATTTCTTACTTGTAAGGAACGTGTCAGGACTTATGTAGTTCAGTAATCTTTTGGATTTAGGATAGAGATTGGTAGAAAATTATGTGGTATGAAACTATTGACTGGTTTCTAATCAGGCAGCAGAAGTTCCACCTCCTGTCGAGAGTAACTCTTATCTTATACGCTCAAAGAACCGAAAAAATATAATTAAATTTTTGGAAGTATTCACGCCAATGAACAAACCACCATATCCATGAAAATACTTTTTCAAAAGTGGCTAAATATCACCAACTCATTTTAACATAAAAATGTTCGAAAGTATGATAGCAGCGAAATTCATTTAGAATCAGCGGAAAGTAGGCCGAATGTTAGGCAGGCCATGCGCTGCTCTTGTGCCAGTCTCGCTGCCGTTGCTGCCGCCGTGGTCTGTATTTGGGGAACATGGGTGCGCCGGCCCCGGCCTGCTGGCTGCTTCACTTCTGCTGGTGCTCGTTTTTTACCGCTTGCATGTGCAAGCGTTGCTGGTAGGCTGCGCTTTGGTCTCTTTTCTTCTCGAAAGTTGGTGCCATCAACAACTGGCTGAACGATATCACGGTAAAAAAAGCCGATTTAATCGTCGAAATATATATTTTGTGCTCGAAGGGTTTTGTTATTACTGTTATTATAATTGGCGATAGTGTTAAAAGTTAGAATTAAGCTCATTAGTTACGACTGAATTCCAGTAACTGAAGGTGTTCTCGACTGCAAAATGTGTGAAGTGCAGACTATGGAGGCCAGTTTAGTGTCACGAGTTGAGAGTCTTAGCAGCAAGCGGCATTTCGCTTGGCTCTCTGCTGTCGTTCACAAAATGGCATGATACCTCCAGGAGGCAGAAGCGTGGGGCTAAAAACTCGCTCCTCGGACAAACTTCTCTAAACGGTGACATCCCTGAACTTCGGGAAAAGAACTTGCTTGCCGGTGGTGATATTGTTTGTGAAAATTATATTTTCTCATCTCTGAGGAACATAGGCTAGGTGGTAGGGTTTGGTTTGTCTTTTGTATCTTATTGGAACTGGTCTCCCTAGGGGGCACTGTTAGGTTACCTGAGCTATAGCTAGGCCTTCGGGACTTAATTTTCTCTCTCGTACTCACTTTACCTTTTTCAATTTTCACAATTTTTTCGCTATCTTTTCTTTGTCTTTTGTTCCTGTTCATTCTTGACTTGCTGTTTCTTAGCACAGGAGACCAAAATAGATTCCCCGTTCTCTATAAGCTGTACTAAATGGTCCCTTCTCTTCGCTCTCATTGGATCACATTTTTGGGGGATAGGGAGCTTCAAACTGATTAATAATCTAACCTAACATTTCAGACCGCCATCATGGACTCCAGAATCGGCCTCGACTACATAGTCGAGAATAAAGAGTACGCCACCAAACTCGCTGAGGGTGAGTAAAGCTGCTGCTCCTGGCTACGCTATTCGCACTTGCTCATCTAATAATTACTTGTGGTAGTAATGAGTTTGTTTTTCGATCGTATTGTGTAGAATCTTGTTCGTGGTGACTGTAGTGACTGATCTATTGGTGCTGTTAGTTTTACTATAGATGCATTATGGAATTAACAAGCATAGGGAATTTCCAGTCCCAAACAGTCGAGATGCACGTCGTATGCGCTGGTTGAGTTGTACGGCATTTAATTGAGAAGTCTTGTTTTGTTGGTGTTTCGTGGGCGTTTTTGCTGCAAATTCAACCTAGAGCGAATTGTGTAACACGGATTCTCTTAATGCATGTCGAATCATATTGTGTTAACTCACTTTTACAGCTCTTACGCATTATCTGCGCAGGAAAGATACTAGCATTTTAAGTGCATTCAAAAATTTTTTGACCGGATACTAGCTATAGAAAATGAAACAAAACTTGAAGGTGATTCGTCCTACATAGAAACGCGTCGAACAAATTATAGGCGTTAAAGTAACTTCGACTGCCATAATCGTTACACAAGCTCTAAAAGCTGGGGGTGACGACTGCCCACTGAGTGTTGTGTGTCACAAATCCTGCTGTTGCTTAGTGTTGTGTGTTCCCTGTGTGGCTGTTGCTTAGTTTTATGTGTTCCGTGCGTTGTTGCTTGGGTTGTGTGTTCCTCATGTTGCTGCTGCTGAGTGTTGTGTGTTGCGTTTGTCGATGCTCTTGAGTATTTTGTGTCAGCGTTTGTTGCTGTTGCTCAGTGTTGTGTGTTCCGTGTGTTGCTGATGCTGAGTGTTGTGTGTTCCGTGTGTTGCTGCTGCTGAGTATTGTGTGTTCCGTGTGTTGCTGCTGCTGAGTGTTGTGTGTTCCTTGTGTTGCTGCTGCTGAGTGTTGTGTGTTCCGTGTGTTGCTGCTGCTGAGTATTGTGTGTTCCGTGTGTTGCTGCTGCTGAGTGTTGTGTGTTACTTGTGTTGCTGTTGTTGAGTGTTGTGTGTTCTTTGTGTTGCTGCTGCTGAGTGTTGTGTGTTCCGTGTGTTGCTGATCCTGTGTTTTTCTTGTGTTGCTGCTGCAGAGTGTTGTGTGTTCCTTGTGTTGCTGCTGCCGAGTGTTGTGTGTCAAATTCGTTCCTTGGCGGCGGCGGGACCGTGCGCGGCAGCCACGCGTTCTCCCGCTGCATTGTTCTCCAATTGATGGCGATTCTTCATCGTGATCCCCCGACTCGCGGTGCCCGCTCTGAGGGCATCGGAGGGGACGACGACGCTCGTGGGGATGCAACTGGAGGGGAGGGGAGGGGGACGGTGTGCCCGGCACGCTGGCCGGGAACATGAAGGTGATGCGCATTTTTCATGCCATCGATAGAAGGGGTAACTTTATCTAAAATATTAGTCATGAAGCTAGTACTAAAGTTTCTTATGTTTTTTGATGCTTGAGTACTGAAGAGACTTTTCTCCCTTATATGAAGCTTTTTTATCAAGTGTGAAAATCTTTTTATCTATGGTATAGAAGTAATCTTCTATTTCACCTATGTCTAAGTTGACTTTTTCCGGTTTCGAAGGAACCACTTTTCTACTCTGTATCATAGCGATCTTACTTACCTTCCATACTGAAGCAACCAGTTTATATCCTCTATTTAAGAGCTGCCGCTTTTTCCCTCCATATCAAATGTACTTTTTAGATTTTCTAGATCATTGCCAACGAACCTTTCCGATGTACATAAAAAGAATCAAACGTCTATTATGTAAAATATTAATGAAGGCGAACCATAATTTTATAGCTTTTCCTCTACGCCGACAAAGCTGAAATTGAAATCCAGAAATTACTTTCTGTATGAGAATTAGCACTCATCGGTTGAATTACGTTCATCATCAGTGTGAACCCCGCATTGGTCATAGGATAATATAATCAATAGTGGTAGGTTGGCTAGGTTTACCTATCGCATGTTATAGAGATTAGGATCCCCAGAGGGACGTGTTTAGGTTGGGGAGGACTTCTGTCTTTCGTGTTAACTTTGCTTCATACAATTTTCATACCCTCTTCTCTGTCTCTTCTTCGTTTTTTCTTTCTCTTCATTTTTAACACGTTGACTCCGATTCTCCACACAGGTAAAATTACATTCCGACAAATATCTTTACTGTGAATTTTAAAATGAAGGAGTTTGTTTTCACAAATTTGGTTACTCCATTAATTTTCTTTCTAATCAGAACTAGCTTATTCGCTTGATGAACACAAATTTGAAGAAAACTCGAAAATTTGTATTTATACCTGATAGTGCTTAGGTTACATTAGGTTAGGTTAGATGATCGCGTGTACCATGTATGACCCACTTCGGAGGCAACGTGTTAACTTGCTGTTTCTATGCGTAGGGAATCCAGTGTGGGAACATAGATTCTCCGTTCTCTACCATTCATATTAAATGATCCCTTACTGGGTACAGGGCTGTCTGTAGTTCGTATCACATTTCTTGGGAATAAGGAGGTTGAAAGTAACTAAGAACCTGATCTATTAATATGAATTGTGTGGTCTAACGCATAAAGTGTACTTGGATTTGACTTTTTCACTGAGATTTGATTCTTCACTGCATTGTCTGAAAGAGACAAGGAAAGGTGGAATAGGGTGAGAGATTAGGTGAGATACCCGCAGAATGAAGAACCCTGCTAAGGGATGAGATACGAGACAGGAAGGAGATAGAATACGTACTGGAAAGCAAAAGGAAAAACTTGAAGCAAAAATAAAGCTTTGTAGGAGAAAAAAAGAGACAGTGAAGCCTGAAGAAAAAGAAAGGGGGAACTATCCTTAAATTCGCCTATGCAGTTACTTCTCGAATGAGGTGTTAATGTTTCTACGAATATCATCTTCCATCATTGATAAATTGATTTCTAGTTTATTGCAGGAAATGGTATAGGATAGGCTATAGGGTTAGTTAGTTTGCCATCGTTTTGTTGGGGACTAGCATCCCCAAGGGACATTGTTAGGTAACCTCAACTTTAACGAGGCCTTCGGGACTTGTATCTTTCGTGCCCATTTTGCTGTTTTCCATTTTCATGTCTTCTTTACTGATAATTCTTTATCTTTCATTCCTCATCCTTCTTAACTTGTTGTTTCTATGCCCAGGGGATCTTGTTTGGGAACACACATGGCGCATAGATTCCCCGTTCTCCCAAGTCTATGTACTTGTACTTTATGGTACCGTCTCAGTCACTAAAGCCCTGTAGGGATCTGAGTCACTAAAGCCCTGCTATCCCTACAACTACTGAGGTAGTCGCTGTCACAGTGAAAGTTTTGTTTCACATCATCATAATTGTTTTTATTAAAAAAGCATTTGAATTGCAATTCTTTTTATCGTAGTTGTTTTACGAAGTGGAAGCGCTTGCGGCTCGTACATAATCACCGCAGACGCACATGTGTGTCATACGCAAGAGCTAATGATGACAATGCAACGTAGCTAAAATGCAGTCCGAGTGTGGCAAATACCACATGACCCACATGTGCGTCATGTGGCAGCGAATGTGTTGAATAGTTGAATAATGAGCAGCACTTTCTTGTTCCGACGTATGCTTGGTTGTGATGAGTTGAATTAAATTGGTTTAGCGAAAAATAAACGGAACGTGTTCGAAAGCTCGTAGAAGTTTCAATGTATTGGTCATGTAATTATATTCTACGTTATTGATCATGATGATGGATTCTCATTATTGGTGTGTTTAGCCAGGTGTTGCCAGGTTGTGCCACGTATATTAGTAATTACGGAAATCTCCATTATGCTTATACGTAGTACAGGGTATGAATATTTTATTGAAAGAAATGTGCACTATGAAGGTCTCATTGTGCCTAAAACAAATGTATCATTCATTTATATTGACTAAGCAAAATCTCCTACCGTTCTTTCAGCGCGCATTTTCCGTGTGACTTGGTCAATGATGGCCGAATTCAAGAAGCAAATTCCTTAAATTACCAGGGATAACCATTTGCGCAAACCTGATCGAAAAAGTGTATCTTCTATTCATTTTTGGAAGTAACGTTTTAACAGAACTGGTTTTTTTAAATTAGATCTATTTCAAACTTATTTGCAATCCGTCGGTAAATTAATATCTCTGTATGGTTACTTTTTCTTGTGGGAATTATTTCTATCCTTAATAAATAAACAGGTCCGGAAAAGTCATGCTAAAGAATAGGTAATTAACGAACTCGAATCGACCGGTGTAACGAGATGTACAATATTTGACCTACATCAATAGTGACGTTTATGACAACATTTTTCTCCACTGCCGCAACCAATGTCTTTTCCCTCTCAGTTCGTGCGACGATTATCATACGATATCGTGGTTTTGGTGTTCACAGTTCCTAGCCCAATTTTACGATATCGTGGTTTTGGTGTTAACAGTTCCTAGCCCAATGTTTCGGCCTTGTAGTGAATGCTCTGCAGCCCGTTTTTACATCCCGTGCACGGATGAATGTGCACAAGCATGAATGTGGTCGCTGGCCATAGGTCAGTCGAGTCTACATGAATGCTACGAGTGGCCTCCGATGTGCCTCTCGTAGCTATCTCCCTCATCTCCAGCTCACTCAGGGGTCCGTCCTTGTGCTCCACTGCTGTTCTTCTTTTTTAACATTGTGGGTCGGTCACTGCATGTTGTGGTATGGGTGCGCAAAAGTCTGCGCAAGCTTACAATGGCGACTTCCAGTAATCTTTGATAAGGAGAGTTAAGACACACCATGTCGCTTCTCAGTGCCTTGCGTATTGGCCAAATGTCATCTGCTATTTAGCACATTTTTAAGCATAGAAACAAGTTTTTTTTGGTACGTAAAATTTTATTTCTACTTTTAACGCAATCTGATTCGTAAAGTTGGAAATTCTAGTAGCAAGAATTATGGTTTCAAAATTAGTTTTCCACATCCAGTAATCCACGCAATGCAGGAAATCCAAGTTTGATGTTCGATAGAATGACATCGCTTGCTTAATAGCTTTATTGCATTATGACATTCCTGAAGAACGAATGCAATCAATATCATTATTTTAATAGGCCACCCTTGGTCGTCGAAAACATTGCCATTATCCTCGAATTTTCAAGGCAGAACTTTAGCATCGCATCAACGGCGCGTGCCCGTAAAACAAGTCGGTTGATCGAACTGCCTGTTGCACTCCTGATAGATCGGCCAGCTCGTGTTGCCTTTGCGCGGGCCGTTATTTGCCAACACCACACTGCGATGCTGATTTTGTGCGAGGATTTCTGCATTGGCCGTAACACGTGGGCCGTGTGCTGACATCGCGCCCCCAGACTGCGCCGAGCGCAACGACACTAAGACTTTCTTTTCAACGAGTATCACTCGGAATATTACCGCTTTCTGTTATCGTATTTTTTATACGAAATGCTTCCCATGATTAATTATGCACGCTGTATGAATTTTTCTGTAGATACAGGTAGTATAGCAATATGTACAACCATGTTCTCTATTGCAATGACATCCTGCTCTGCATTCATGCAGCAGGATTCTAAAATATACTACCTTTAGTTCCATTTAACTTGTGGTTTTAGAAATTTCTCAGTTGTGACCCAAAGATAGCATTTTAATCTAATTTGAGACGCCAAATCTCCTTCGTTCGTGTGCGGAACAGCCCCGCGCTGAGGCTTAGTGATTTCTAGCACCGAGTGTTTCCAGGCCGCTGCAGGTCTCGCGATCAAAAGACCACCTAACTGCAGCAAGAGCCGCCGGCAGAAAAGATCCGTGTGAAAAGTTTTGCGTGCCGTGCGTGGTCTGAGAGCAGCAGTGTAATGTTATAGAAACGTTTGCATTTCATGCTGTTTTGTGTTCAATTCCATTTCAAATAAATGAAAAATGATTATTAATAGGCTGTCTAACAGGAATAGATTTTTGATTGGTAAAGTGTGGAAATCTTGGAACTTTGAGAATGAGACGTTGAAACGAGGCTTGTTTAAGAGACACATTAGTGATAAACTGAATTTGTTTCCCACAATTCGTTTCCAGTGACTTACGATGTCTGAGCTTAGGCCATATTTTTTTAAATTCTCTCAGTTGGGTTTCTAAATTTTTGTTCTAGATTCAAGAGTCAAGATATATGTACAGACAAATGAGATATCACTAAGCTCATTTCCATATGTATAATTTAGAGTTAATATAATCCCTTCAAACTTCATTTTTTACTTCAATTTTGAAGAGCCTAAACTTAATAAAGCCCACGATAAGTTGAGCAGCTTCCATAAGTAACATATTCCTCGAAACATTTATTTAATGCATGAAAAGAAAATCGTGTATTCACGGGTAAATAATGTTTTCCGTGATGCAATTGTATCCTATTTAATAGGATATGTTTGCCTGAATTTTGTGTCTCTTTCAAACGTCGTTCATATTCTCTAAATAAATAGTTGTATGACAATTGAAACCCTCAACTGCTTGTAATCTGCTATGCTGAACTTAATGTACCTCAACTTTACTTAGGTATTCGAGAACTCAATCTTTCGTGCCCACTTTGCTTCTTCCCATTGTCTTTCCATCTGCTCTGATTATTCTTGATCTTTTTTTGCACTTTCTAAACTTGTTTCTGCGCGCATGAAATCTTGTGGAACCCACCTGTGTGTAGATTTCAGTTTTTTTAGCCGGTACTAAATGGTCCTTCCAAAATGACCCCATCTTTTTGCTCACTTTGGGTTACATTTCATGTGAACAGGGAGCTTTAAATTAACTAATAATTAATCTAACCTAACCTAACTTAATGTGAATGGTAACTATTGACAATATCTTTACGTACCATCTCCGAAGAGTAATGCTATTACAGTGGAGATCAAGCCTAAATGGAAGTCAACACAGTCATATTTTCGTAGCAAAATTTCACGGAAAGATTTCGTAGCATAGAAACGTATTTTTAAAATAAAGCTAATCATAAAAGCTGGTAGAAACAGTTGTTTCGTAAAAAGTTGTTTATTAAAGTAGAGCTTTCGAGCAAATGCACTATTCATCTTCAGTACCTGTAAAGAGAAAAACAGATAAACATTACTATTCATAGTCACCATTTAACTGTACAAAAATAACATAAAATAAGAATCATTAAAAAAATCATAATGAACGACTCGGGGTATTAGTTCAGAATTTGGAATGGCACTGAGCTAGTGTGACTGTTGAGAACAGGTCTGTGTTCGTGAATTAAAATGCTTTCAAGTGTTTTTAAATCACAGGTAAGGGAAGTCGAGACAATGACACTACAATTCACATTTTGTTATACGGCGGAGATTTTTGTAACTGGAGTCCTCGCGCTCATTCAATAGAATTCAGGTATTCCCCGCTTGTGAATATGTGAAAGTAAATCATACGCGGCGTCTGTATAAGCAATGTAACACGAGAAAAAACCCATAAGTATTTATTGGTTGCAATGGTTGATTCTCGATGTGAATCTTGCATTGACTGAATGGCATAGCTGGGCCGCCGCGCTGCTCAGAAAGTCAACACCAGGCCGACCTGAGGGCCTAGTTTCAGATGGTGTGCATGTCTCCGCAACCTTGACTAGTTTACGCGCCGCGGCTGCTAGTTCAGCGCACTAGTGACGAGTGTCGGGTCATTTTCGTGCTAACTAGTCCTTAGTGTTGGCAGGCTGGTTTGCCCTCCACAGGTGGTGCAGGGACAGCTGGACCTGCTGACAGATGGTGCTCAGATGGCGCCCTTGACCGTCTCATGCTCAGCT
>VOMN01078644.1:0-29451 GCA_014899125.1 Orchestia grillus | reverse complement strand
CTCGGCGTCCGGTACTTTTTCAGTCAAATGTGTCTCTACGACAGCGATTACTGAATAGAAAGATTTTATCATGAAAACATTTTTTCAAGTGCGCTACAAATACACTCGAATCGAAGTACATTTTTGTTCGTTCATTATTATATTTTGCTTTTATCCAACCAAAAAAAGTGTTCAGCCATTTTGCCGCCCCCGTGTGTAGCATAGCATCAACCAATAAAAAATTCATCTCAAGTCCTCAAAAATACATGACAAAGATAAATAGGACACTAAAGAAATTAATAATTTAAAACGAAAAATGAAGATCCATTTTTGTTCTATGAAAGAACACGATCGTTCGGAGACGCTGATCGTAGTGAGCTCCCTCACCATCGGACGGAAATCAATCAGATAAACAATTACGTGCGTAACATCTGAACTATTACCACTCCTTCCTTTCCACAGCATCAGTTTTAGCAGAACAAGTATGAAGTCGTGCTAATAATAGCAAATCTTTTAAAACGACTGGTGCGATTAGGTGCAAAATCTCAATAGTTTTAATGTCCTACAAATCTACCATTAACTACTCACGTTTCTTTCTACATAATTCATCCCATGTTCAACTTTATTTTCTCATTTCAGGGTGAAATACAATTATTGATTTAAAAACGTACATACAGAATTTAATAAATTTCAATAGTCTATTTCTAAACGGTAATCATATCACACTGAAAGATCGGCATGTAACTTTAAAAAAAAGTTTTCAGTTTCAGTGTGATTTGCCTACATATGTATAATATTGTATCCTTAGTGATTGAAAACCGTATTGTTAAGATACGTTGGGTGTTACTTATTTTAAAAAACAGTGGAACACATTTTTATTAGGTCGGAGTCCAAGCTAGGAATTTGGTGTGGTAAATCACACCAGCTAAAATTCATAAAACTTTGTTCCACACTTTAAATTTTTTCATCTCTTTTGTTCTGTACATCACGAAGGAGCTCATAAAATGTATAAACTATATATATATATATATATAATATAAAGATACTACGCATATACCATATATACCCTATAAAGACACTATATGTATACAGAATGCTACATAGTTCCACACTGCGGCCACACTATAGGGAGCGCTGCAGCCACAACTGCATGACTAGGACGGACACACGCCCCTGAAATGCTTCAAGTCCCTTGTGTTCAGGCACATTTGAGATTATTAATTTTTATTGTTATAATTTAGTTATTATTAGTTACTTAATTTAATTTAACGCTCCCTAGCTACTTCACAGAAAACCTCAAGAGAGAAAAGAAGGAACCATTTATTGCGCAAGGTACGGAACGTGGAATCTACGTACAGGTGTGTTACCAAACAGGATTCTCTGCACATAGAAACAGCAATTTAAAGACGAAATAGGAAGAAAATAAAAAGAATACCCAGCGATGAAGGAACGGAAATTCAAAAAGTAAAGTGGACACGAAAGGTAGAAGTCCCAAAGGCCTAATTAAAGTTGTGATAATTTAACAGTATTCTCGTGGGGATACCGGGCCCCGACACGTAAGGTAGACAAAACTAACTAACCTAACGCTATAACCTATGAAATATCCCATTCCTCGCCAGGTATGATATTTTAGATGTAAATAGACACCTATATTTTCACGGAGGTAACTAAGTACAACTCGCAAGAGCGATGCCGGAGAAAGTACAGGCGCTCGTTCACGTCTAATTAATGTCGAATCGGTATTAAACGAGTTTTTTTGACTTCTGATCTGAGCGTGAAAGTCTATTCTGTTGATGACCTCATTAACAAAATTGAGATAGACATGGATTAAGGCGAGACTCGCTCCGTAGCAGACCACCGAGCACCTGGCTGGTCAGGGGGCTACGCGGGGCTCGGCCCGCAGACGCAGCGCACCTGAGCCCATCCCGCTGCTGAATCTGAATTCAATTACGCCGTGAATTAAAATCTAAAGAGAATAATTTATCTGCGGCTACCTGCCAACTTCGTACACGCGGATCATAAACACGAATCATTATTTTTAACAGTGAAATCACGCTGAATTCTCGAGCGGTAAACTCGTACAACAAATTGCCGGCAAAAATAGAATTCAGGGGAAAAATTTCAACAGCAAAGTACGTAGATGAATATCATCAACCACCTCATCATAGTTTCAAAACGTTATTAGACTTATATTCTCACCAGTAATTTTTGAAGTTTTTATAAAATTGAATTTAGATTTGTTCCTTGCTGCACAATTTCAAAATTCCATCGACGAAAAATGAATTGTTAAAGTACCGTCTACTATTTAATGAGTTGGCTTTGAAGTTAGTTCGATTTTGTCGATCCCAAATTTCCCTCAACTCTCGAACAGATTTTCGGCCCGGCGAATACGTATGTTGAACGTTACCGAGACAGTCATACTTATACATATTTGATTGATGTAATCACTTTGATTAATATCAATCTATTATTTATAATTCCCTATTAACAATAAATTTACAATTGTATTTAAAACGCAGCTACAATAAGTTTGATTGAGTATAACCCAAAGTTGCCAAATAATTTGGATCGCTTTTCAAGGGCAATTGCGCAGACCCTGAAAATTTGCAGGAGTAAACACACCTTCACCTGTTAGGAGTAGCACCAAAATATTTCTAAGAATATTCAGTTCGGGGTAACCAAATTCGATATTATTCTCTCCTCATGAAAACTCCACCTTATTTTACAAATTTTAAACACTTTAAGCTGCGCAATTGAGCGGAGAGTCAGCTCATGATATCAAATTAAGTTGGCATAATTAAACGCTTAAATACTTTATTCATTTCCGCTTGGATACTTTAACTAAGAAATGGATAACTAAAGATCAAGATAAAATCATTTTCTTAAACGAGTGATTAAAATCAATAAAAAAAGAACGTTACGATCAGCATCGGATATCATTTCCAACACTGGAATAGGAACAAAAAGAAAATCAGTCGAACATATGTTAAAATATAATAGGCAAAAAAACACAAAGAATTAACGATCTGGAGAAGGTACTCTGGTCATATCATACATGGTTTTAATTGGGCTTCGGAATGAAAATGAAAAGAGATTCTAAAATTCTGAGTTCCGAGGGATTATTAGCTTTAACAACGCCACAGAACTAAGCTTTTATAATATCTTTTCATCGTGAAGGTAAAGCTCATTTTTAACGATGTGCTGTCAATGTACCCTCTGGAGATCTTTGATTCGTGGCATCTTTTTTTTGTAGTTAGCATTGAAGGTACTAGCCGAGAAAATAAAATTCTGGATTTCGTAACTATTCAGAAGAAAACTTTGAATATTACAATTACTCGTGAAATAATGAAGCACCAAATCCTACAGCGGGAGAGTAGATCATAGCTTGGGTAGCTGGGATGATAGCAACAAGAGTCGTCAAGCTTGGCAAAGCTGAGATGTAACGGGAACTATAGATAGAAGACCGTGGGGTAGCTCATCCTAAAGTGCAAGCCGCTAGTTTGTACCAGCAGCGTAGTCTTTCATCCCCGGCCATCTCCAAGTTAGGAGTGAGTCAGAGCAGGCATAGTTGCACGGGCAATTTAGGTTGTTAAATGAGGTCGGAGCACGCAGTAAAGGCATGTCTGCAGTCACAGGAGCGCTGGGTTGCCACACGTTAGAGCGGTGACGGCGCGACGCCGCTTGGTGACACTTCAAAGGCGGCGAGGGGGCCTCGCATCTGCAGCCAGGCCAGTGGCTTAGAACTGCAGCCCCTTCAGTTACTTCTAGCTGCAGCCCCTTCAGTTACTTCTAACTGCAGCCCCTTCAGTTACTTCTAACTATCCTTTAGTTACTTCTAACTGCAGCCTCTTTAGTTTGTTCAGATTTCATGAACGCCAAAGGGTTAAACCTCGATTCACAACGGCGAATTATCTCCACTACATCAAACTAAAATTATTTATCCCCCACGTAAAACTAAAGCAACACAAATTAATCTGTTCATAAGACTTTCTACAGCGAGCAGCAACTCCAATGCAGTCAGCTTAAGAGAGTTATAAGCCACCTAGGCATCGCTCGAATTTGTTCCCAGCAATTGACAGCTCATGAGCGCCAGCCACAAACGTTCGTGGTCAGAGATAACCTTCTGGTGACAACACATCAAGCAACGCTGGGAAAAATGAGCTCACGGCAATCTTGAATGCTACTAAAAAGGGCTGAAATTGAATAGAAAAACAAAATCAAATTGCCATGATCTGCAGTACGTACATACAAACAGACGTAAATGAGAACACTCGTTTTATACTACTGAAAATATAAATATCACACTGGAACTCGCTACAAGCTTATTAGTTCTTAGTTAATTAGTTGAAGGCTCCCTGGCCAAATCATAGGCGATCTCAAGAGCGAGAAAAGAAGGCACCATTTATTCCGAGGCCTGCAGGAACCCTGGAATCTATGCACAGGTGTTTTCCTACACAGGATTCCCTGCACACAGAAACAAGTTAAGAAGGAAGAAAAAATAAGATAAAAAATAATTAGATACGATGGGATGAAAATAGAGAGACGCAAAGTGGACACGAAGTATCAAGTTCCGGAGGCCTATCTATAGCAAACGTAACCTAACATCGCCTATCTAGGGTCGACAGTCCCCAATGCCTACACTGGACAAACCTAACCCTATTGCCTATTCTATGCTCGTGAGGGATACCATAAGCAAAAATATCATCCAGGTGAAGTTTAATTAAAACCCCAAAAATAAGGGATGCGTACGTCAAATCCATAACATAAAACGCCACCAAAATTATGCAAGCTATGGCATCCTATACTCTCTCATAGAGAAACAACGATCACAACCCGACACAGCCGCTAGTGTCATGGTCTGCAAGCTACGTTCGATGGCCGCTTGATGAAGTGCACCAGTTGTTGCGCAGTGAGCGCTCTTCCAAAATTCTCAAATTGCTGGTCATAATCAAGTGATTTCTGAACGCGAAACCTGAAGTCGTGAAGCTCATGTTCGCAATGATTTTCTCGAGAGAAACATGAAAATTCAACTATGAGCTACTTCTAAATGAAGCTCGACTTGATTTATAAAAGAATTAGTGTAACGAAGTATATTATCAACCCTTGCGTAAGAATATGAATGTCTGGTATCAATTCAGAAATACAAAAGTCTTTCTCGCTTATGTGATTTATGGGAAGCAATTTTTCATGCTATCACTGGTTACTTGATACTCGTCTCTTCGTTCTGGGTCATTCAATGCGCTTTTCCCACATGACCGTATTCGTTACTGGTGAGTGAACTCGTTACAAGTTCTTACGGCAGAAATATTCGTAGTCACATCAGACGCATGAACACTGGAAAGGATTTCTGTACAACAATAACAAGTAGAAGTAGGTAGAGATAGCGCTTTGGTAACTCGAATATATCTCCCACCGAAAGAGAAGGGACCATTTTGTTTGAACTTAGGAAAACGGGAGATCTATGCAAAAAGTGTGTTCCCACACAGGATGCCCTGCGTATAGAAACAGCAAGTTAAGAAGGAAAGGGGAAAAAATAAGAGGTAATGAAAAAGACATAAAAATGGAAAGTGAGCATTAAAGATAGAAGTCCCGAACGCCTAGCTAAAGCTGAGATAACCTAAGAATAACAAAAGAAATCCAATCGTTTTCTTAATAATTTCAATTTGAATGCAGTGAACTCCAATTCTATGAATGGCAGGAAGACTACTTGCCATGAAATAAAGAAAAAAATTCTACTCTCTTGTAAGTATGGCATTGGCTGCAAGCCCATTCCTGAGATACAGAAATGCATCCACAAAATTTACAGACCTTGCGATAGGAAAATATTCGCGTTGATTTCTTAAAATACGAGATAAAGTAGCCGAAATTGCTACGCAAATGAGGCCTGAGAGCACCAGCGTGTCGACCTCACAAGGCGCTCGTGAGGCCGAGTGACGTGGCTGCGTCACCCGTCACCAAGGAGGCACGGTGGCGCTGGTGACGATATTGATGATTGAAGTCAACGCCTCCCAAATAGTATGTATATTTCGCTTATAAATGGCGAGTTGACCCGATCTACTAAAAGAGAAATATGAATAGTTCTCTGAATTGGTTTTATTAAAATCTGAAAATTTCAGCGATTTGCGTTGCTTATATCAATTCTCATATTTGATTCTTCAAAGCGATACACTGAACTTCCATCGAAGCACGCACAAAAATTGCCCGTAAATTTCCTTGGATGCCCAAATTCCGCCCCTCTGCACAGATTACACGGCTCACACGGGAAACAATTTAGTGGCAAGTTAAGAACCTGATTCAGACCTAAATTATCAACTAGACAATTTTCCTCCAAAAATGTTCAATGAACTCAAGCAGCAGACAACCTGGAAATCGAAGGCCCCAAATATACCGAACGCAGATAGAGCTTATCCAATACATAAAGTTGATGCGCTCGGCAGTTACTTTTGGTATCGTGAGCGACCCACGCACCGCGTCTGCCAGATACCGTGCGGTGGGACTTAAGAGCTCCAAACTCCCGCAGAATAAATGAAGAGCAAATCACATGCCCAAATACGTCAACTTTTCTATTGGTGTGAAGTCAGCCATGAGCAGACGCACCGCAACGGAGCCCGTAAAATTTAATGTTGCAAAACATGTTTTTTGCGGCTCAACTGATTGGGCTTTCGAGCTTCCACCAACAAATTTGCTCAAAATAAACACCGTTGATGCCTACATTTGTGGATCCCATGAACCAAATTACTTCTCTTCTGAGAAAATAATATCTTAATTTGCTTAAAAATATGAATACTCGTTACTGTCACAAATTTGAGCACAAATTGAGAAGTATTCTAAAGGTAAAGAACGTTCGCTCAGAGTTCAAATGAACAAATTTCTGCCATAATTACTGGCACTGATAATGAACGCAATCAACGAACGATAAAAGCTGAAATTAGTTTCAAATTACAAATGTACTAAATGAAGTGAAGTAGGACACGTGCTAGCGAGCCCTTGGAAAAGATACCCAAGTCACAAAACAGGGTCTTGACGGAGAGCACGTGTGCCTGAGTACACCTAGCATCTCATTAGCTGCGTCATTGGTGATGGCAACACAGCCTCAACCAAACCAAATGGCTCATGTAGCTTGGACAAACGTCCACGCAGCACCGTCTGGTGTTCATCAGCGGGCACTCAAGCTTACCTTTACGCCCTCGTGCATCACACACTGAGGAAGTCGAGCAAATAAAAATTGAGATCTTGCCCTAAAAGGACTAACTGGATCACTGCCATACACACACAGTTGGGGTGCACAAATGAATTTCCACTAAAATGGTAACGCACGTATAAAATCGACTTAAATGGAATTGTAGGCTTTTCACTGTCTCGAGCCGGTGCAAAGAAATCAAGAGTTTTAAAACAGGCAAGCGAATAAAGCTTAATAAAACAAGATCAGATAAACGACCGACCAGGAATTCTTAAAGGAATAAATCTGCAACAAATTTGCTTAACAAGTTCCGCTGATTCTACAAAGAAGACTTCACAATTTCGCAGAATCTCAGTTCCGGCGATTGAAGAGTTACAGCGCATTCAACGTACCTCTAAAGAAGCTTAAAAATTCTATGAATTTTTTCGAGCCGCGATAAGTTTTCAGAGAAATCTAAAAAGAAGATAAAGTCAAAAAATACTTCACTGAGCTTTTGTTTCATCATGTAAAATAAATCCACTTGACATCCGAGTCAAACAAACATAAAAAATATTCCATTAAATATACAGCACCATCAACCCACGTTTAGCAGTTGATTGAAAATCTCTTTTGAAGCACATTAACACAAACTGGACAGCACAAACCCGTGTCCGCAAAAGAGCTTCGAAATTTATTTTGCCGTCAATCCCAGGAAGTTTCTTGAATGACTATCGGCGTTACGATGTATTTTGTGCCCTGTGTGTTTAATCTAATACCAAAGATTCCGTAGAAATATACTTGACAAAGAACAAATCACAGTTACATTCACTCAATGCCTAAATATTTCGAAGTTAAAAACGGCGCGTTCAACTTGAATGCGAGATTGTAAAATATGCAAGTGAATTCAAGCCATTTAGAGACAATAGGAAGCGCTAAGCCTAATAAGGCAATGTTTGGTTTAGCTTCCGAAGCCCTTGAATTTCAGCGTCCAACTCGAAAATGTACGATCAAAACTTCAAATCTTGCTTTTAACGTCTCGAATGAATATTCTGCTGTAAATGTCTCCCGAAAATATCTTGCATTAAATTCCTCCCGTAAAAATCGCGAATTTAATACCCCTGGATAATATCCTACAATTAATATCCCGTGGAAATATCCTGCATTAAACACTCCGCGATAATATCCCGCATTGGGCATCCCGCGCTAATATCCCGCATTGGGTATCCCGCGCTAATATCCCGCATTGGGTATCCCGCGATATTATCCCGTATTGCTTCTTGACCTTTCGAAAGCATTTGACAGCGTTGAACNATAATATACTGCATTGGGTATCCCGCGATAATATACTGCACTAAGTAACCCGCGATAATATCTTCTATCAAACGTCCTCGGACAACGTACCGCATATAATGCATAATGACATCGTAGCCTACGCCAGCCTGAAAGCAATAAAGGAAAAGTTCAAGAATATTTTAATTCAAAATGCCATGGGTTTCAGGTATTCCTCACTGATTTCCCTGAAACTCCAGAGACGTAAACAATTACGTAAGAGCTTGACTCAGAATTTCAATTCCTCAGCTCTCCAGGTATGGGCCTGGACAACATATTCACTTGATATTAGACCTGTCAACGAGTCACACTTCGGCTTAGCTAAATGACCCTATTACTGTCACTGCGTAATGCAGTTTATCATGCCGAGGTAGATTTAGAGCGAATTAACGTCGACGTGCAGGCCGGTACATCTTCCAACTCAAGACTTACATTCAATAGTGGATGACTGAATAATGATATTAGTGAGCAAATACTCGTCCTGGTTAGCGCGTACAATCGGACATGCATTTCTATCAAGGAAATAGACTCATTAAGCATTGAATTGCATGTGATTAGTGACGCGATAATAAGTTCTATTTACCAACAGTACTTGTTTATACGAAGCAGGTGAGCGATGCAGAAACATTCTACACTTGTTTGAAGAGTAACCTACAGTACCTGCCCTGCGGGTGAAGGAATAATATTCAAGTACCAAAAGTGGTGACTACTAAATGAACAAAGTAGAGGAGTAGAACTAATAACGCTTATTAGAATGGTTTAAACAAACGAAAGGGAAAATTGGCCCCCCAGTTCTGTACCGTTTTGAAAAAGAAACGAGAGGAAAAAATTATTGAAAGGTGAAGTTCCATGGAGTCTTGCAGTCCTCGTCTCCATTGAAGAAAGGAGCTCGAATCGCAGATTCAAGACACAGTGAAAGCATTCGAAAGGATCCACACCCAAAAATGTAGAACCTCTGTACTGCGTGCAAAATTTATTACATGAAGGATTATGCAGGAAAATCATGGGCTTTAACCCTTTGAGTTCTGAACACATGTGTAGTTATTACAATTTGATTAACCTCGTCAATGGTGTTCTTGCATCAGAATGAGTATTATAACGTGCCGATGTGCTTACTTGACTAGTGTTCCAAGGGAGTCCCGATAATCTTCCAGTTCAAAAAATGTTGATAGCATCGTAGCATAAAAAAATTATGAGCCAAAACTGAGCTGTCCCTATAATACTCAAAGTGTTCAAAGGGTTGACCTAGAACTGCTCCAGACAACAAGCAGCTGTAAAATCAGGTTGGCTCAGCATGCACGGCAGTCCTGCGTATCTAGCCGACTGGATGGGACTCAACTTCCGAGTCCTTCAGGACTCGGTACCTACGCTGCAAGAAGTCCCGTGGCTCATTAGGAATAGGTTGCTCAGGTAGGTAAGGCTTTTGATCACGTGATCAAGTACATGGCAATGATGAATGCTTTTTTGAACGAGTTTAGAAAAGAGCTTTAATTTTCATCAAATCAAATGTAAATATTCCGATTGGGTTGGTGAGACACAATAAAAATATAAATAATACTAACTTACTAGTAGAACTTTATAGAACATATCTGAAAGCGCTAAAAAATTGATACTTTTTCAAAGCGTGATGAAACAAACGGCAAGCCTTCAGAATTAGCTTATACCAATAAAATAATCAATTAACCTCACGCAAGCTGTTTTAACAATGAATTTGCTAAACCCGAATAGCACTAATATACCTCAGTTCAAAACAAAGTAAAACTGTTGAAACATTCGACCGAACCGTCGAGGCTTAAGAGTATCTGTACACACAGTCGAAGACGTAATACAAATCAGAAAAAGGAGCACCTAATATTTCATGGATACTTTGAAAGACTCCAATAAGCCTTGCACTCAATTCACAAGCATTTATCATTGAAGTCACAGGCAACAGAGATGAGCTTGACGAGCCATAGTTCAACTCTTTCGATGAACACAATAACTGCTCTCGCAACCGACCTTTCCAGTTGATCAAAGCGCTTCAGTCTCAAACACAATTCAGCTTTCAAATGTAGAATGAGTTTGTTCATGAGCTGCGCCAGTGTCCAAAATGGTCTCTTATTGCTTGGCGAATATCGCCGAATTGGTAATATTTACGACCCCATTTCATCTCCCGGAGGCTCGTCGTTCAACAAGGACACATGTTTGAAGCTGCCTTTTATTGCCAATATCGCAGACATCCTGGCACCATCAACTCTAGCGAGCTATACGTCAGTTCGTAATAGCACTGCGAACGGACTAACATGCTCGCTCTGCCAGGAGATGTGACGCATAGCACCGTGCTCGCACTTTGACAACAATGACCCTATAGCTGCATGGGATACCCTTTCTTTTCACGACATCGACCTCACAGCGAAATCCTTGATCCTAACCTAACCTCGAACAGCGACCGTAATACGGACAGAAATGAAGTCCGTGATACCCAATTTCATTTGCCAAAGTCCAACACTTTTTTATGTACCTATGTTCATGATTATGTTTGTTATTGAAAACTCGGGTAAAGTTTAATGAGTTCTCACGCACAAAAAGCCCAACGCAAGTTTAACTACGCACTAAAAATTAAAGGCATTAAATCATTAGTTGATCTTTCCAGAAGTACAGTTCCTTCTCTCAAGTCAAGTTTAGCTTTGAGTAAATTCAAATTTCCGAGCCGTTCATATTAGGGTATGCTACGGACACGGCTCGATACGGCGATCTGTGCGAGAGAGAAGAACCTTTAAACAAAAGCTCTAGCAAGATCAATGGAGGATCAAACAGCTGTGAACATTGTGTGCGATAGCTCGTACTTGGCGCGGGCACAGGCACAAGTGACAGCACCTCCTGATAATCATGAGAGATGGGTCAGTTTGAACGCATGCACGCTTTGAAGTTATACAAAGAAATGTTGGACAATACAGAACAACTACATGCATCTCCACGCAGGGTACTGCCATAAGATTGGGGAAGATCTCAAAAAGCGGTTTTTAGTTATTTATAGTGCATGGAAAAAGAAGCGATGATCTTTGGGAATATTGGCGAAAAATTCAGGGACAAATTAAGTTTGTAAAAATTTTTTTATCCGTACGAGGAAACGCGATCTAGATAAACACTGGCTAGAAAGTAACTCGAAAAAATTATCGAGCTCACCGTCAACGACAGATGAATTAAGTCAATAAAATATAGAACTTTATAACCATGGAGCTTTTAAGTCATCTAAAATATATGATACACTTGAATTTCACACTAGTGAATGCAAAAATATCTACTCAGCATTTCGGAGACTGCAAATCTGCAGCAGTGAACGTACCAACGTGAGCCAACGAGTGCAGCTAATAACACCGAGTAGAAAAATTCCAAGTTCTCCGCGACAAAAAGGAAAACGGCAATTCGAGCCAAGCCTGACGGAGCCATGGAGGTCTGGGGCCCCAGAAAACTCTACCAACCTGGTGACTCTGACCACAACCCGACGCGATGAGACTCGGTCACAGTTGGGTCCCACGGACGTGGTGCAGCGCAAACCCAGCTGTTGGGGCCGAGAAGGCTGGTCCCAGAATTCAGGTAATGAGATTTGTAACCATCCGAAGACCAAGGTTAAGCCACTTGCGAACAGGATTTGCTACACTTGAGGAATATAATAATTGGGTCAGTAAACAGTCCCCACAATTTTCATTTTCAAAAGGAAACCAATCAAATATAATTAGGGATTATGATGTTCCAAACAAAGGCAGACAAAAACGTAAGCTACATATTTGTACATGTAATTTTACGAGTATTGACCATGCATGGTCACAAAAAGCCATACATATAATCACCCCAATACTGGTGAGTTCGAGCTCCCACTAGACTACTTCCGCTTGCGGCAAAATTGACCCAGGTCAGCCAAATACAAACTTATTGCTCAAGGAATAATAGCTACTATGATCGGCAGGTTTGAACGTTGTTTTGGAACAATACATTGAAGTATCCGAGATTCATGAGTATTGGAGCAGCAGGCTCTTTTAAAGAACTTAGACCAGACAGAAACACATATAGTGGTTCCCCTTGTTTACGCTCCAAATATATAATGAAACAACTATGAGTAATGTCGAAAAAAAAATTTCGGAGGACTCGGTCGAAGACGATTTTTGGGGAGCTGAGCTTTCAGTAAAACGTGCTCCGGTAAAACGTTGTACTTCGGAATCCAGGGATTGAAATGATTACAACGCGTTTAATAAATACATTAAATAAATTAATTTTTTTGACTTTTCTCGTGAATAACGTTTAGAAGTAGGTTTATTTTTGTAAATAGGAATGGGTGAGCTCAGGTGATTTTTTTTCAACGGTTGGCAAAACGTATTGCGGTATCAGTGTGTCTGTAAATAGCTTTGTTTTGGTAACACAATGAAAAGCTTCTTTTATTTTTCGGGTAGAATAGAAACTCGAACTATAAATTACTATAGCATTATCGATCTCAAATGAGTGATTATTTGAGCTGGAATGCTACTACATTACAGAAAGACTACATCCAGTTATTGCATTTCATCTGAGTTCATCTTTTTATTGTTAATAAAAGGGAGCTATTACCAGACATAGATGTGTCGCAATACATTTAGCCATTTAAAAAACATTTCGCCTGAGCTCACCCCTCCCTGTTTACAAAAGCAAACCTTCTTCTAAAACGCTATAAACGGGAAAAATCTAAAAATTTAATTTACTTGCAGTATTTACGATACGCGTTGTCGTAATTGTTGTAATTACCTTTTTCGAAATGCAGCGCTCTGATGGCGGCAAGGACATGTTTTTCTGAAAGTTCAGCCCTCCAAAAAAATTCTTTTCGATCGAGTCTTCCGAAAAGGAAACTCTTGACAATGTAATCGGCAAGACGTCCAATATTTTACAAAATTAAACTATGAATTCATGTAAAAATATTTACTTGTCGAAAAGATAAAAAGAGAGATACATATTCGGAAATAGAAACATCTTTAGAAACTTCTTTTTTAGCCAAACATTAAAAATTAATTTTTTTTACGATTGATACAGATTACAGAATAATAGCCCAGGGTTGCTTGCTTGGTTGGTCCTTCCGCTTGTCCGTCCTAAACTAATAGCGAGACTGTCAGCTAAGGCAGTCCGTATCAGTGATACTGAAAATGACATTGTTTTATGTCAGAGTTACCGTAAATAAGAGGGTATCTTAAGAATTTAACATCGATAATATCGCCATTGTTTTCGGGGCGTGTCTACTAGTCCTATTTGAGTAAATAACTCAACAATTCCTTACGCAGTGTCCTGTTACATATTAAACTGTTGTTCAGGCAGATTACTTCATTCACTAACGGTAGAATAAATGAAAGTCATGAATGGTGTAACAGAGCCTCAAAGCTTGAAAGCCACAATAGATTCTCTACGTCAAGCAAAAAAGAAGAGAATCATTCCTAGCAATGAAAGCCAGCCGATAGCCGAAGTTCTTAAGAATATTTACCGTAGGAACAGTGGTGATAAAACAGGAAAGGTCCTTCAACAATTTACTGCTGAAATTCATCAATCTCGGCAAACTACCTGACAACATAATAGCTACATTTTTTGCTACCGTAAAGCCCCACATTCAACTTGTAGTCGCATCACCGCAAGGACAGAAAAACTGAACTCCCGAACACACTGAACTAAGCGAAACTCGAACATTTCAGTCACAAAGCTGCACAGGCGGCGGGCGATCGGGCAACAAATCACGCCCGTAAAATTGCGCCATATTGCGGCAGCAGCCGTGAACCTCTTGAGTCATCGACGAAGAAGGGATCTTCTCTTCGCAAACTCGGGTAAGGACAAAATTAGAAGAGGCCAATAAGCCCTGCGTCGTATAATGGGCATTAAGTGGCTCATGTCAATGTGCGGTCCGTTAGAAGGCGCGGTAGTCAGCTCAGTTTACTAATGGAGCTAGAGTTAACTCAATCATGACTCAGCAGTACACAGTTTGTATTTATACAACGAAAGTAAAACTACGATACATTTAGGTTTAAAAATTCAGCGAGTGACGTGCTGAACTGAAGACGTTCACATCTAAAAAAACCGGCCTCGATAAGCATACTATAAATCAGCGTAGTTTGTTTGAGACCAACAAATGGCCTCGTTTTCCATCTCTACATACACCATAGCGAGCCCTTCTCGCTGGTCCCATGAAGGACCTTAACATGCAGTTTAAGATGGTCCCATTTGTGAAAATCCGAAGCGAAAATCAGAAATAATGAATAAGCCCAACGAATACATAAAGTCCCCATCGCTTCTCAAGCCTTGAGAGCTAAATGCATGTTGATGAGGGCGCACGTCGTCTCTGGCAATCATCTGCGTAGGTAACAAATTTGCAGGAAGAGTTCTGGCCGCTGCGCTGTCGAGCGAGTGGTCTCCATCTGGCGTTGTGACTGACAGTACCTCCTGCCGCCCTGCCGCACCAGTACACTCGCGTAGTGGGATCGTAATATATATCATAAATGTAACACGATTTTTGTCTCTGGCAAGTAAGTGGATTCCTAATTCCTCTTGTTAAAAAAATAAATATAAAATACTTTATGAAACTTTGCTTTGGTATTGTACAGATGTAATATTTATTTCTAATATTTTATTGGAGAAAGGCACCTTAGAAAATTCAATGACCTGACCGCAAAGGCCAACTTTTAACATGATTTTTTTTCATTTTACTCAGTTACAAAAAATTAAATTGGTCCGAGCTGTGGAAGAAACAAAGAGAAATAGTGTTACTTAGTACTATGGGTAACGCTCTTAGCCTATACGCATCGGAGTCATTTCACATGTCACGTCTAGCTGCGATGACACTAGTTCCATCTAAAACTGAGGCTTACACAAGAGGTCCCAAGGGGCCTTCCGCAAACGAGTTGAAGAATTCTACGCTGACGATTCTAATCGTTTTCAGATTCCAGATTTCTCTGTACTCTGGTACTTCAAAATGCATTCCCCGATATGCAATGCACGTCAGTCACACGCCATCACCTGACCGCAGTCAAGGCGGGATTGCAATTTTCAAAGCGTTGAAACAAAAACATGGAAAATTTCTCATTATATAAAGGCTAAAGAAAACGCAAAAATTGCAACGACTGAATGAGCGTCCACGATTGGCAGTTGCTGCATCTAAAAACTGGCCTCTCCTAGAGGCACTTCATAGGATCAGTGATGTTTTAACGAAGACTGACAGAATCGGACACAAAAATTAGATGTAAAGTTTTAAAATGGCGGAACAATAGCCCAAGAAAATTGGTGCACACCATCACTTACATAATGGGAGAAAATTGATCCTTTATTCAGAGCCGCACAGAGTCTGAAAGTTCTTTGCAATGGGATGTAATGAGAGGATATGGTCAGTAAAATTGATCGTTACGAACTTACGTTTATTCGTAAATATCTGCGTTTTTGACGCATTTAAATTCTAGCAAAGTAGATAAGCTCAGTCACATACTTACAATAACTCACTTCAGTCGAATTAGGGTTTCTACTTACATAAAATGACTCATTTCGCCAGAAATGCATAGAAATTCATAAATTTTAAAATAAGTCCTGAGGGCGACGTCAACCGCTAAAGAAAGAAACCTGTAATTACCGTTTGTACTGTTCTTTTTCTATGAATAACAAGGCAAAATATTGACAGCACCTTTAACGCAAAATATCGAGATTACCTTGCAAGGGATCCATAAAAGACATAATTTAGTTAAGCACACACCAAAAGAACATCGCGGGAAGTTCTCTCACTACTTCTGCGTCTGAGGAAATAGTTATGAAATTGCATTCAACACCTACCAATGCATACCTTACGGAGCATTCAGAATACTGGTGCATCTCAACTGCATATATGATAGACAAACGGAACTAACAGCTACCTTCAAAAAGCTCCAGTATTTTTACCAAAAATTATGCTACAAATTATGAGCTATTCAATAGAAGGTACGCAGCAATGACCTGTTATTACTAGAATCGCGGCATGCGCCGAGAGACGTAAAGCCCTTATGTTGCCACCTGAACAATCGGTGCATGCGCTCAGTCCTGTGTTATTTGTGGCGAGCTGCTCCGCAGTTCAGAAACGACTTGTATCCAACAGCCGCAGAGAGGATAATCCTCGCCAGAAATGTACCTTACAAGTCTTAAATTAACGCGATCAACCGGATCGCGCACCATAATGCGCAAATTCGGATACGTGGTCGAAGCAAATCAATTCTCACGGCTTTTGGAATTGTTCGATAAAATTAGACCGGAGATATTACAAGTTATTGTTGTTGATCAGCAAAAATATTCAGGTAACACATAACGTTATGACGTTGCGTCACATTTCAATAACGCTACATATTTCAATAAATGTAACCAAGATGCATCACTGCTGGAACAAAGTACGGAACTATATGCACTCGCCAGTGTTAATGCAGAGTTACTTTAGAAAACGAAGAACCCAGCAAGCAGATTTTACGAAAGCCATTTGACCGACTGTACTTCGATGCATGCCAAACAATTGAACACCAAACTGGGCAGAGATTTAATGCTCCATACATTGAAATTAAACTCTAGGTTTGTTAATGATAGCTCGGAAAAATATTCTTTAAACACTTCACAAACTTTTTGATAAGTGCTTTTGTTGAACCGAAGTTTTTCCAATTAATTTGTATCGACAGAGCGAAAAAGCAGGTGCTTTTTCGTATAATTACGAGGTATATAGTCAAGAGGGAAGTAAAAAAAAGGTACGAAGCCAAGCACGTCTGTGTCCCGTACAAGCGGGTGCAGATAGAACAAAGAAAGTCGAACTAAGCCAAATGAAATCCCATCAAAAATTGAAAACTTTGTTACAAAAATTTCAGACTAAATGTACTTAAATGAAATTAGCACACGGTTACCTCGAAAATGATTCTTAAAAAGACAGGCATAAAATCAGAGCCCTGGGAACGTCAACTCCGTGCGTCGGCCGGGCAGAACTCCCCCTCAGAGCGGCTCTCGTGCTGATCTTGCTAGCCCTGTCCAGCTTTGCATATCTGCATCATGAGCTCTGTATCTAATGTGGACAAGACTTGAAGCGAAGCAACGGCAGTTACCAATGAGTTTTTAAAAAAATCCCCAATAATAAATGGGAGCTTGAAACCATAACAAATGTGGAAAAAGCAACGTATGGCAATTTCAAGGAAGCGAAATGAGACTCGTCAGACTACACATTGACGATCTCAGTGAAGGTGCTGAAAGAGATCTCTTGAACACGTTCTTTTCCACTTCTTAGAAAGATTGCTGAGACATTGTTTAAACAAATGACAATGCTGCACCGACCAGCGCACGAACACAGTCACAAATTCAAAAGAATACCACCATACATTGAGGAAAACGAATGAATGGTCGCAAATTTCTCGATGATTGTCGTCCACTTCAAAATGAAACACCCATTCTTGAGATACAGGCAGCATTGGCGCAAATGAATTGCATGAACAATGAGAGTGCCAGCTACAAGGAACATTATCAGCGCGCAGAGAGGCAGCAGCGCCATACATCATTGCTGAAAGAACATATGATCATGAGCGATACTGAAGCTACCTAGCTGGGCTGGCCATGAACACTAACGTATGAAGTCAGGGTCAGAAGTGAACTTACACGCCATACATCCCACGCCAAGCACTGCCATGTAAGGCCAAAGTAATGCAAAAAATACTACCCGAGACCTACACGAGCGTCTGAATGAACAACTTGTACAGGCGAGTGGAAAAAGTACGCAAGCATTGAAGCGGGCCGGCCGAGAAAAGGGTGCGGCGGCAAACCGTAAGTCTTCAAGCAACGATTGTATCGTCAGTGTTGCACTCAATTATACTTCATAAAACGGTCCAAATTACAAAATTTATGACGATACGAAACGATCGCATCGATAACCGTAACGATATTACCGAGATAATGCCGTTCCAGTCTGCAACAGGCAAAATTGTTGAACGGTTTCATGCAACATGCAAGAATGCAGCCCAAATCCAAAAGGGACATGAACGCAAGCAATAGAAAATTAATTGGAAAAAAGTTCTCATTCGTGAATTTCGAGCAAACCAATCGAGCGAGTCATTAACCCATTATCATGAGGTACAATTTATGGATAAAATCGCTTCTTTATCCAATTCATTCTCAGGAAACACAATGACGAAATTTCAACTCTATACTGAAACTAAAAAATTGTCATTCGTTGTGAAGCACTTGTCTTTCAAAGGTAAATTTAAAATACAAAGTAAGAGACTTGATCTTAGAGTGCTTCGAAGCATATAATTCAGATACATTGAAAGATTCAATTTTGAACGAAATATTGTATCTCTCCGTATGAGACAGGAATGTTATACCTCCGCGCTTGCTGGTCATTTATCTTCCCTCAATAAGCACCGAACATTGTAATATTTTTTAAAGAATTCCATTTGAGGATTTTTCCATTTAGAGTGAGTAACAGAATTTATCTCCAGTCGAGCATGCATAGCGCCTTGATTTTATAGTTTTCAATACGCATCGTTCGTATTAAAGTCACGAGTGATCCTTAAACACAGTAAACTAAATGTTCAGTTTCTCCTCTTAATTCTTCACTCATTCATACTCTGCAAAAGTTTAAATTGCCTTCGTTATTTCAACTAAGCGCCCCGAAAAGTTGGTATTAAAGGAGCGTAAAGATTATTATTTGCGCATATTATCTTCAGCTTATATTATACCTTGCGGATATATCGATCTAAATCCTCAGAACAGCATATGATAACATTGTAAATTGACATCGTCCAATTGACTTCTTCGACTTATTCTGTTCTTCGCGAAGGTCGAAGTAAACCTTCACTAAAATCTATCTTTTCCACATTAATTCCACCCTCTAATTTCGAGTTCATCTAGTATGTATGGGATTATTTTATTCAACGAGCTTCTATTAACTCTTCTCTTATACTAAATTTACTTAGCATTAAGCCCACCTAGCTCCGTAAAATAAACAGCAAGAACAACTTCCTGATAACTCATCTACTAAACGTATGTAAAGCGCCAGGCAACACTAATACACCTGATCTTTGGACAAGCTCAATTCCACTGCAATCCTGAACTCTTCCTACGAATGAAATGGCAGCGAGCAGTCAGAATTGGCTTAAGAAATGTAGCATTAGCACTAAACTTCGTCGTGAGGACTAGAATGTACCGCAGCCCACATTTCCTACTAGTCAGTCGCACTCTGATAAGATGAAAATGGTTATTGCTTCTGAGGAACTTCTTGGAAATAGTCACACTGTTTTTGTCTTCTTTCAACTTGACAAGAGAGTGTAAGGACTTTGTAAGCTCGTGAGCTTCATTATCGATTTGATGAAGACAAGCCCAGTCCCGTAGTGCATAGGTTGCGCTCTCTGCACCGCTCCAAATCTGTTCATAACTGATGTTTACTAAGGCTTCAATACCACAAAAATTGGATCCTCCACTTCTGATCTAACTAATTTTAAAATTTGGTAAAAACATTAAATTTAATATAATAACCCGATATGACACAGAGTAGAGCACGCAAAATTAAGCAAAGCAGTCCAAGTTTAAAGTGCCTCTGGACAATTTTACCAAAACTTTAATGAATAAGTAAAGAATGTTCATTCAATAGTATAGACAAAATATTAAAATTCCCTGTTTTAAACTCTGAGCTACACATCTAGATGCATGGCAATGCCCTGAAAATTTTAAGACAACCAAGTCTCATTTCATCAACATTCGTGTATACGACCCAGAATATTTATATTATGAACATCTGAACCAGCCGCAGATATTTGAAACATCTAAAGCAGCTACACTGTTTTAGCCGACTAGCATCAAACGACCTTACGAAAAAGGTCAAAGTGTGCATAATAACCATTTGGACCAACCCAAATCTACATATTAAAATTTTGAACGATCGCAAGAACTTTTCCGGCAAAGTTCGAGTCCAAGCCTCATACATGAGTGATAAAGATTAGGTGCAAGCCTTATACCTGACTGTGATGAAGATTGGGTACAAGCCTTATAGATGACTGATAAAGATTAGGTGCAGGCCTTATACATGATTGTGATAAAGATTGGGTGCAGGCCTTATACATGACTGTGATGAAGATTAGGTGCAAGCCTTATACATGACTGTGATGAAGATTAGGTGCAAGCCTTATACATGACTGTGATGAAGATTAGGTGCAAGCCTTATACATGACTGTGATGAAGATTAGGTGCAAGCCTTATACATGACTGTGATGAAGATTAGGTGCAAGCCTTATACATGACTGTGATGAAGATTAGGTGCAAGCCTTATACATGACTGTGATGAAGATTAGGTGCAAGCCTTATACATGACTGTGATGAAGATTAGGTGCAAGCCTTATACATGACTGTGATGAAGATTAGGTGCAAGCGACTGCGTCCCTCATTAGCATACGAGGAGGCAGTGCGCCGCTGCACAGGCAATCAAAACATTATTTAGATACAAGAGATAGCCTTAGTCCTCTGTGGGCTCCCGGAAAGCTGAAAATAACTATCTTTTTTGAAGAGGAACCCGTCGCAGTCCGTAGATGGCGCTGCCGACGGCGCTGGGTGAGGCAGGGACGGCTGAGGAAGTGACTTAGAATATGCGTACATACGCATCGGTATCATACGAACATCCAATAGAATTAATAGAACATGTCCCTAAGCAATACCGTGCCCAAAATTGAATGCATATGTACAATGCATATGCAGTGTAATCATAATACAGCAGAAGCAGAAAAACTGAGGATCATTGGAAATCATGTAAAGTATTAGTATACTCCTGCTGCAATTCACGTACGAAAAAAATCTAAAATTAATGATACTAAACGACACTCAAAGCCTCATAAAAAATTTTAAAAATATGAACAAATACGATTTGAAAAAAGATAGTTTTTTTCCATTACCACGAACAAATTTAAATCAGGACGCAATTAGACTGAGTACAATAAAACTAGGAAAAATCAAGTTCGTAGCATTGACATACAAAAAAACTAAAACACTGGACAAAATCAGAATTTCACAAGCAACGTATGGTATAATGGCATGAACCAATGATCGTTGCTGGACAAACGGTGATCTGAAGCGAACGCTCCACATGCAAGAATTTTTGCCAGTAATTACTATTGCGTGCCCACTCTGCACCATCATCGTATCTGGTTAAATAATCCCAATAAATTAAGTTATTGTCAACAATCTGTGTACAATATTACAAATGAATAAGAAAGGAAGAAAACGATGTACATGCATTAGAAATTTGAGCGCAATTACGCTGGAACATTTCTGGATGTGAATCCGACGACCTAGGATGCAGCTCCGTCATATACATAAGCCAATAAAACTTCAAAACTCACTCGTCCAAGTCGAGCGGAACCTACAAAACATTTGGAGCTAAGTTTCCGGAAAATTAATTTGCCGTTTCCCCCATTTCCTGAAGGGAAGAAATTTCTCTCCGCATTGAATTACCTGAGCTCTTGCAACGTCGTCGTTAATGAAAAATGCAACACAAGGAATTAAGTACCTTAGTACACAAGATAGATATCTTTTATGACGGACATACTGTATTATTAATCTGGAACCAACAAAAGTCCTCTCAAATTCGTCTCTCGCTACAGAATAGATCCACGAGGCATGGAAAGACGTCAAGCTGGAAAGGAAGAAGACCCAAACAGCGCAAAAGACGCTCGTGCGGCACATGCTGCTCGCTTTGCGAGTCTCATTGTTGACCTCGCGAAGGAAAAACCCAAAGAAAGATGAATCAAGCCCTACTCAACTCTAACAATAATTAACAAAAGAAACCGGAGTTCCCATTCTGCGATGGGTAAGAGCAAAAAAGACAAAAAAACGGCTAGTTGACATCGATGTATCCTGACGAGAACAGACCTTGCGAGCGCGCGACACACCGGAAAAAGGGAGGCTCAGGATCAGGGAGCTTGCTAGCTTGCATCCCCTCCACCCTAAAGAGCGACAAGGTCCCAGGGCTAAGTTAATTAAGAGTAACTCTACAGAAGTGTTCTGATTCAAGAGAATGGAATTTGAATGACAAACTCTATGATTCATTAATAAATGGAAACAACGTAAGCATTCAATAGCACGGGTGTTTCGCAGAAGTTAAATGCCTCAGCACCATGCCCACGCGCCTCTCGACCCGACGAACGACGCAAGATTTCTTGGGAATAAACGGAACGAATCAGGATTTATGTAAACAGACTTAGTTGTGTGTCTTTCCCACGACCATTGGTTTAAATGGAGACAGCTAGAAATGTGTATTAGAAGAGGTTAGCTTCCGATAGCTATTGCCTAACCGTGCACCAGACAATAGAGCTGTAGATGGACTGAGCTATTTGCCCAGCCGAGGCTCCGAGGGCGCACCCAACACCTGTATTGTGCTCGCCAGGAAAGTCATTGTTCGCCGGAGATCACAAAACTGTCCCACAATCGAGACCCTGAAAGCCTCACGTCATCCTCGCGCACATAAAAAAAAGGAAAAGATCATTCGTTTCTAAATAGGTCACACACGGCGCGTGCTAGAATACGGATTTTCCGTCGAAGCATGCAATCATAAAATGGCAATGCAAATTACGTTGAAAATATTACTACAGAAAACATCGACATTTTGTCGGCAGGTCTGTCCTATGTTCGCAACAAACGAGCAAATTGTCAACTGGAGAGTTGAGGGAGCTCGTCCTAGTATATTATACGAGGATTCATCTTGTCAAGTGCAAATGCTACGTCAAGAGTTAATAGGACTCGAGGATTTGTGGGTGGATTACACAAGCAGTCGTTGAAGGCCAGAAAATACGTTTACTCTGCACAGCTCATCTGAAGGGGCTTGCCAGCACAAATGCGAGCTTCCAAACAGTTCTATATGATAAAATTACTGATATCAGCCTACCACTACGTGGAAAATAAATTAACTGTAAAGGAAATAAAATTTGAAATAAAATAAAAATTCAAAAACCAAACAACTTTAAGACCGCATTTAACCTTACAATAAATAAAAAACAGAAAATTCCCAAAATAAAAATATGTCGAGATTGGAACCCAAGAACAACGTCGAGTTTACGTGCGTCTCAGCTTGCAGAATGATGCGAATATGGATGTAATCTTACGCGACCGTCGACAACACTGTTCTGAACGAATCCTCTCGGTTCACGTCCCAAAAGGTCCGATACTACTTTGGCTACATCACGTATATGAGCAAAACATCATGTTCCCACAGACTCACATTATAATTACCTATCCATAGCTCAATCGGATGAACAACATGCCGCTTGCGGAGCTACAGCTTCAAGAAACGTCTAGTTGTGGAGGTAATCATGCAAACATGGATTAGCGTCAAGGCCTTGTTTTTGTAGCGGTTGAGAAGGGTATAATTTTCACTGAAAGGGAGCACTGAATGCATTTGCATTCATAAATTCAGGCAAGAGCTCAAGATTGTAACTAGACATTACCATACGTAAGTGTTCGATTCGTGCACCGTTCAACAAACCACGTCAGTTCCGTGAGCTGTGACAACGGGGTGAGGTGCACTGAAGTATTATTAGTACGCCTTACATCAACGGGGAAACACCTATTTTGTTAAAATGTGTGTTTCAGAACATTATAAAACTAACTTCTTTGGCAGTCAACTCAACAAAAGTTCTTCAATCACTTAGTATAAGTTTTCCCAAGCTGTAATTGAGGAGAGTATTAGTATAATATAGAGCACAGACGCACTTTGTATTAACGTTTGACTACGGGTAAATTGAATCCTAAAATACGAACAGACACCGGCAATTTGCTGCTGCACAAATTGGACATCCCTGAACCGAGCAACATAGAAAATATTGCTTTAGTTGACCTAAATTATGAGCCTTAGCAAATCAGTTTAAATGATGAATGGATCTAATAGCGACGAAAATCTAAAAAAGACTGAACTGAAAAAAAAATCCCTTAGGCAAGGTACAAAAATAAAGCGCTCGCGACACCGAAACGCAGGATGACGTCGTCATGGACGGCCCACAATGCACTCCTCAGGGTCCTCAGGAAGGGAAAGAAGAAATAAAACAAAACCTAAGCAAATGACGCTCCCGAAGACGAGGAGATGCCCCACATGCAGCGAGTGGCCAAGGGCAGACGTCCTGCGACGCACGGCTACGGGACAAGTTGACGATGACGGACATCAAAACTAAACTGTTCCTGAAGCATGCAGGCAAGGCACCAGAGCACTCACTGGACTATCCTGCACCACCCCTCCCCTACTCATTGATTAGTAAAGTCTGATAGTTCCACACGGTATAGATAACGGCATGCATGAAAGCGGTAGTACTCGAAATGAATCCCTGAACGGAGCATTACGGGCTCATTGCGAGAAGGATTTTCTACTGGAAGCTCAAAGAGCTCGCTGTGCAGCAATAGAGTCAAACCTCAAAGAGCTCGGTGTGCAGCAATACAGTCAAACCTCAAAGAGCTCGCTGTGCAGCAATACAGTCAAACCTCAAAGAGCTCGCTCTGCAGCAATACAGTCAAGTTCTTGATGCTGTCGAAGTCTCGTGTTTGCCCTAGTTATGGTACAATTATGCTCAATTGTGAATGTGTTGAAAATCTGTTTATCTTAACATCTTCGATGATATAATGGGAAGTATAACGAATTTCTATAAAATCTCCTGTCCTTAAGAAGAGGATTGCTAAAATATATTAGAATCTCTCATTTCATCATAAATAAAAGACAATCTTTGACTGATTTAATATCAACTACGTTTTTTTTCATAACAGCAATGCTTAAAAACTTGGATGCAGGAAATCAGGCACACTGATGGAAAATTTGATGAATCTAACACATAGGGCAGCTACTGCAGCTCCCGTTGAACGATGAGTGACAACATCAATTTAATGAACGGCCGCTCTGAGCCTAAATTTAACCAGAATAACAACAAGGGAAATTGGAAGTAAGGAACGAAGTAATGAAGTAAATGCTCGTACAAAGTTGGTTACAATTTTGAGATAATCTTGAGAAAATTTGGTACACCAATACTGAAATGATAATTTTATTTTTATTTTAAGCCACGAACAATTTCGGAGCACAAAGCTACAGGATTTTTCACGTCTAGAATAAAAGTCTCAAATACACAAAAAAGTTCAGCAAAGCACAAATAGTGGTGCAGCAGCTGAGACACGGCAATCTCCACATCTCGTGAGAGAGGCACGCAATATCAGCTTCCCATGTATGATTGGAAGAAGAATATTTATCGAGAAAGCCCCAAAACTTGTAAAAATACCTCAGCGGGTAAAACAAACTAATGCTACAAACTGCAATCTTTCACAAACAACAGCAGATCGCCACACATAATCAGAGACACAACTAAGCAACGCTCAACTAGTAGTTGTAGCAAGTCGAGCATAAAGATTAAGTGAACTACACAATCACGACAAATGGGAGATGACCTGCTACGCTGAACTACTCAGTCGAGTGCGTGTTAAATGCATGATTGATTCGCCGAAGGAATTGGACAGACCATAACGGACCTATTAAACCCTCGTTACAATGAAAAACACGTGCATTTCGAATTTTTTCTGGTCAAACATAAAGGCAAGCTGGAGACCATTGGCCGTCAAATCGGTCTGAGCGTTTGATTGCACACGAGAAGTTTGTTCAGCGAATGCTCAAACTTCCATCGGATAATTTAAGCGAAGGCACCAAACATGGCACGCCAGCGCAGATAAACACTACTCGGTTTCTATAGAAAGAGCAAACCCGGACTAAGTATGGGCCATGATTAAACCGATTTTTTTGGCACATCGAACACTTCTTACCGTATTAGGGTGATGCAGTTCACACCCTGGCAATAAACCTCAAATGAATATGAGGCGCTGGCCTGTTTCTCTTCAGCAATACGCAACAGCAACTTGGCGGTCGATGCAGCGGCCAAAGCTCTTCATTATTATGGAAATGGAGTCTTTCCAGCAGCGCATCACAGCGAGCACGGCAGTCGCTCAACACTCCGTAACTCCGAACTATCGGCAAGACGCTGCATGACATCGGCGACTCTCCCAAGCGACTTAGTAGCACTCGATCGAGCGTCCCGGTCCTGCGCGACTTCCATACACGATCAGGCATTTCTCATTAGCATTTCACAGAACATTGGGTGACGCAATTTAGTACTCGCTACATACGTACGGCTCATTAAAACGTGTGAATCATGGCGTTTGTTGTACAACAGCGACACAGACACGCATCAAAACAATTCCCGCTGCCCCTAAAGCGACCCCGCCGCATGGAAGGGCAGAGCAGCTCGCGCGAAGGCTTCCAGGCATTGTGATCATTCCACAGCTCGCATTCCCGAGACGCGCAGCGGAGTAACATCTATCAGTGGCACTTGGGACTTCCATGCACGAGAACAGCAAAGGAAAAGCAATACTTCAGTCATGAGTCGTTACCTCTAACATTAAGCAGAGGTAAAAATGTGGCTGGTCACTCCAGGAACCACTTACCCCAGCGTCGGAATTGTGTTCCCAAAAAAACAAGGAGCAAGTGTGAAAAAATTGCTTTGATGAATAGTAATACTAACGATAACGAATGAAGCATAACAAAATCAAGAAGTTGTAGAAAATAATTTGGAAAATCGCACCTATGTCTCACCTAAGGTTAGAGTGTCAAATTATCTTAGCTTCATGCTCCACCGTCCCCCCTCGTATGCCTTTAATCTTCAACAAAATCATCGAATATATTATAATGATTTCGTCAGAAGAATCAAATAAGTATTTGCCACATTCACTGTTATTCTCTTTGAGGTAGATGATTGCATCAATGTAAAGCCCGAGTCTAAAAAAAAACATTTTGGTCATAATACTGAGACATAAAGCACTAACGACATAAGAACTGAAAACAGTGACATATCAAGAGCTGTAAATGCACGCACCACGAATGAGTTCACTTTATTTAAGATCATACTTTTCAACAACGAAAAATACTGAAAAAAGAGCTAACGTGCTACAGGAACGTTCTCTTGAACTGTGGTATACCTTGAATAGAGATTTGTAAAAAATATTCTCAAAGTTCTTAGCGAATGACCAGAAAAAAATTTCGGTTGTCGCAAATTGCCAGTTGTTTGCCCTAAGTTCCGTTTAGCATCACAAAAACAGGAGCTCAGGGCCATTATTTTCTGATCAGAGAATTGTACATACTTCTGGACACCACAAAAAAGGAAATCTAAGACGCCTAGGCTAGCCAGAAAGTTTTTCTTATTTCCGCACAATAGCCAAAAATACACAATGTAACGTGATTTTTGTTTCTGGTAGTTACGAAGATCATATTTTCTTACTATTCTCATCGCTAAACAATAGAGCATGTTCAGTATTCTGGTGAAACTTTGTTTTTTGTATTATACTCGTACTCGCAGACCTGCCCCGTCAAATATGGCGGGACTAATGATGTTAATTTCTCAAGATGATTTCTAATTTACGGTAAATCTGACATGTCATTTTCAGCATCACTGATACGGACTGCCTTCTCTGACAGTCTCACTGATTAGGAATACGAAGCCGGGAATTTTCTCCTATCTAAATCCATAAGAGCTTGACAGAGTGACAGACGGACCAACCAACCAAGCAACACTGGGCTATTATTGTATAGAGGGATAATTTAAATGGCTGGTATTATATTGAGAAAAGCAATGTTGAAAATCAATTGACTTGACCAGACAAGCAAAGTTTCTGCAGATATTTCATTCTGTTTAGTAACAAAGAAACAGATAATTATGGTTTAATACGCTCCCTGCGTTAGACCGTTCGATTGTTAGGTTATTCCAGATTCAGTTTAGGTTTGAATTCGGCGACACCTCGTGTTTTGAAGTTAGACATGCTTCTTTCTTGTTCGCTTTTGCTCTTTACTCAAATTATTTTAATTATTCAAATGAGAGTTTTCTTTAAGAACAATCAAGATATGAGTGGTGACTCACAGCAAACCATTACCCAACAGCGGAACGAGTTGCTTCATTGGTTCACCCGCGGCGTAACACGCGGGGACGTGTTTCATCGAGTTTTGTTACATAGTACTATAGAAATCACTAGTTAGAAATTAACCCTTGTAACCAGAAGCATAACTTCGGCATGATCCTGTCGACGAGTTGAAACCACGATTAGCAAGAACAAAATGATTTCCGAATAAATACAGTTTCCTCGCGATCTACATCAATTCTTGTCACGCATAATTATGACGGATGAACCTGACAGACAAACAGACAAACAAATGAGCCTCATCCTTAGCGCGTTTTGAAAAAGCGTTGAAGGAAGCGCGAAGAAATCAGCTTCGATAAATAGGGAAGAGCCATAATTTTCATCTGATAACGCCTGCTCAGCTGTCGTCAGGCGCCAACTCCGGCCAGTCACACGAGCGTAAATTCGTCTTCACAACTTCTTGTTTTACAGATAAGCTGCTGCGTGCACGACGAGCTGACCCCCAGTCAGCTCGTCGTGTATGACTCACGGCAGGCAACTCACGTGCACGGACGGTTTTTTAAAACGCGCGAGCAAAAATGTTTTCAGGACTAGCTAGAAGGGTTGTAGTTTTTGAATGAGGGACCAGGATAACTGCATAGGTTTCTGCTTACACTGCAAGGACATGTTGGAAATGTGTACATTTTAAGAATGAAACAGCAAGGAGGTGACTTCTCACCGTAACGTCGTCGTTAATTCACATTTCCAAGTGAACAACACGTTTAAAGTGCAAGAATGGCCTCTCTTCTGAGTTGGTTGGAACTCCTACGAGATGGAACCCTCCGGGGACTCTGTCCGCCGAGGACACAACCTTCCAGGGGCCCCAACCTTCCAGGGGCCCCAACCTTCCAGGGGCCTCAACCTTCCAGGGGCCCCAACCTTCCAGGGGCCTCAACCTTCCAGAGGCCCCAACCTTCCAGGGGCCCCCAGCCTTCCAGGGGCCCCAACCTTCCAGGGACCCCAACCTTCCAGGGGCCCCAACCTTCCAGGGGCCTCAACCTTCCAAGGGTCTC
>VOMN01078623.1:0-22785 GCA_014899125.1 Orchestia grillus | reverse complement strand
AAAACCAAAAGGTATATATTTTGTATGTGACCGAGTTTGGAATAAACTATATTTCTTTTTCTTTCTTTCTTTTGGTCAGTGTTCTAACTGCACTGCTTCTCCGCTGGTCAGTGTTGTAACTGTAGTGCATCTCCGCTGTGCAACGTTGTAACTGTAGTGCTCCTCCGCTGTGCAACGTTGTAACTGTAGTACTTCTCCGTTGTACAGCCTTGTAACTGTAGTGCTCCTCCGCTGTGCAGCGTTGTAACTGCTGTGTTCCCTCACGCAATTGTGGTGCTTCGTTACTCTAACTCTATTCCTACAGGAGTAACACAACAGCGCTCGTCTCAATTGCGAGCCTTGAGTAATTCTAGAGCGTCAGTGGCTTCAGGATTACAGGGTCCCTGTTTCGCACCGACACGCAGCGACAAGTGACCAACTCTGCACCAAGGCAGCGACAAACATCCAACTCTGCACCAATACAACGGCAAGTGACCAACTCTACACCAAGGCAACAGCAAGTGACCAACTCTGCACCAAGGCAGCGACAAGTGACCAACTCTGCGCCAAGGCAATGGCAAGTGACAACCCTGCACCAAGACAGTAACAGGCAACCATCTCTGCATTTACTCGTACACTTTCTGCCTATCCACCTCAAGTTTCAATATTTTTGCCCCACTATGTAAATAATAACTCATTCGTTCAACGTATAACTAACTCGGCAGCTCGGCTCAGAACAAAACTCTGCACTACAGCTCATAGCAGAACTCAGCACAACTCTGCACTGTAACTTAGCACAACTCAGCACAACTCTGCACTATAACTTAGCACAACTCTCTTCAAATCTGTCCACCTATTCACAACTCCGTAAAACTCAGCCCAACACTTTTAGTGGACTAAATTACCAGATTAAGACTTAGCACTACAGAACCTCTTACTCTCTGCTTCACACTGAACCTCAAAATCTTCAAATTGGCCAATCAGCGTCGGAGGAGAACTTGCAAGACCGACCTATCACTGATTGGCACAACGAGCTTTGTAATTGCTGTCAGTAGACATTAGGGGCAGAGTTTCAAAAGATTATCTCGCCCGAATTAGCGGGGAATAGCCCTCGAGAACTTCTGCGGGGTGCCCCGGCCTAATGCGCCTGGGAATGTACGTTAGCTGGGGGGGGAAAACATTCCGCAGGCTGTGGAGTGCACGTTCTGAAGAAAATAACTTCATCATAACAGGTACATGTTCGTATCCTATGCATGGGAAGTATAGTTTTCCTATACAGCTACGAGAGTAGAAGTTACGAAGCATAAATCTGCTTCACGCATCATGGTATTCCTAGAATTTGGGTAAGGGCTCGCATGCCATCTTGGGAATTCAATTCTCTGAACTTTCAGCATAGGTAACTGCATCTAACCAAAAACATGAAATCTAATTGAAGTTAACAAAATACGAACACCTACTACAAGAAGCAGTTGTAAAGACGCAGTGCATTTTCGTAGCAGAAAGTTTGCAAACGCAGGGTTATGTAATTTCAGCTGTTGAAAAGCTGAGGTTCTAGGAGATGCCCAAAGGCGGCCAGACCCACTTTCTAACGCAGGACTCGTCTGACCGAAAATATTGTACTAAATACAGGGTGACTCATAATTAAGGCTATCGGATTCAAATGTTTCATATTACCTTTAGTATCTATAGTTAAACATAAAATTTGTCATTTTAAAAGTGACAATGTCCTCTTTCTTTTCCCGGGCTTATACGACCTAATAAATAAGACAGACCACGGCTACTGATCGAAATATAGTCATCAAACTGCACAAGGAGGTGGGAGTAATGAGTCTATTGCAAAAACTTTCATATGAACCAATCGACTTCGGAAAATTGCTAAGAAGTTTAATGAGGGTACAACAGCAGACAGACCAAGACGAGGCAGAGAATGAACTGTGCGGAACCCTCAGCGTATCAAATATACAAGGGAGAAATTGCGTCGAAACCCACGTCGATCTTACGGAAAATTGACAGACGCAGCTGATGCGAAGTCTTCGATGGATCGAGTGCTGAGAGGGGATCTAAGGAAGCGACCTTTCAAACAATTCCATTGCCAAGAGCTTACTAAATATCATGAGAGAATAATGACTGAAAAAATGTCATATCCTGCATCAAATAACTCTAAGCACGCTACCAAACTTGGTATTTCTCGATACGAAAAGAGTTGACGTCCATCACGTTGAAAACAAATGGAACAATCGAGTTTGTGCGTTCTCAAGCACCGTCGAACGTAGGATTGAGACTCGAGGTCAAAATCAACGAAATCCACAGGAAGATCCTTCGCTGGTTTTTATGGCCTCGGAAGTCAGACTGAAGTCACAGCGGTACGTTTATGTTATTGCGGAGACCGGCTCGGTTTATTCAAAATCAACGATATCTACTGCAAGATCTCCGCTTATTTTTATGGCCACGGATGTCAGACTGAGGTTACAGCGGTACGTTTATGTTATTTCGGAGACCTGTTCGCTTCGTTGGGCTAAATAACGTTTTTAGGATTCACCATGGAGCCTCTAAAAGGATTTAGCACCATCACATGGGTCCCAATCAACTCAAACCTGGGTCCTGAGAAACATACCGAGGCTGATCCATTAGATTTTTTTATCTGATTCATTTTGAAGACTTAAGTCTAAGCTTTCCTCTATATTTCTCTCAATTCTCCGAAAGTAAAATTGCCTATGGAATGAAACGCAATTCTGGTAGAAATGCTACTTGTCACTTGCATAGGGCATTCAACTTATGCCTAGACGAAAGGATGTAGGTCTTAGCAAAGGAGGACATGTTGAATAAACGGAGTGTCGTTAGGTTCCTTGTTATTTATCGATGCATTCCAATACTCAATTCCGTAAATCCAACAGTATGTATTAATTCATAAAAACATGGAAACAAACTGAAGAAATTCCTAGAAAAAGTTACAAGAATGTAAAAACTTGGCTCAGTTTACGTTTCATAAAGAAAAACTTGCCGAAATGAAACCATTGATTTTCAATTGATATAAATTTATCCGAAAACCGCCGCGTCCCAATTCATTTTCGCAGAAATTAATGAAAAAAACTTAAAACTCCTACATTGGACAGAATACAAGGACATTTCGTTCCATCTGGGAGCTTTCATCACGCGACCGAGTACTTTTGAAAAAAATGAGTTTCTTCAAAATATGAATGAGTCATAAGTTTCCATTTTAATTTCATATCACTTGACTTTTATAGTTTTTGAATCTATTCAAAACTATTTTGATTTATTCTTTGAATGCATATTAGATGAAAAATGACCGCCAATTTCAGTACATTAATGTCCTATTATAGAATACAATTATAAATTCCTTCTTTAGAAGTACGTAGATAGAGCTGAATAACAATACTATTATTACACGGGCATAATACGCCTTCTAGAGATAAATAAAAAATTTAATAACTGCTTTGAATTGAGCACAAAGTTGGCGTAGCTGGCTATCTAGGAGAGTGGTAAAAAAAATGGCCCAATTAGAGAGATCTCAATTACTCGAGCGAACTTAACAGCTGCGTGGCGTCATGAGCTTCTATATACATCTTTGATATATCACCTCATGACCTTCTGTCTACATCACATATATATCACCTCATGACCTTTTACAAATATCACACATCACTTCATGACCATTTGTCTATATCATTTATCCATTACTTCATGACCTTATGGCCTTATCCCTACATCACCTTCTGGCCTACTGATTTTATTTTCACCATATACTCATCAAGTAACTCAAAAACTATCTTTTAACGTTCATTCCTCGGAACTTTGAATTTATAATACAGTGGCATGTGTGTGTCGAGAACTATGGGTGAAAATTTAGAATACATGTGAACAAAATGCGTTCACTTTTTTGGGGAAATTCGGTGTATATTTTAAATTATATTTTTCTGTCTAGAATTGCACCAGTATAAAAGAGAGGTGACTCGCGTAGGAAACACTGAATTTGCTTCGTTGTTGCCTAAATTGTCTTTAAAAGAACCAAGTAAAATTGGAATTCGATACAAACTTTTTTATTTAAAATGCGAAAACAAGTTAAATTGAGGCATGCACAAATCCCTTCAAAATAAATGAGCTCGGGGTTGATGCTCTATGAGTACTGTGAAAGTTGACTTTGATGCTCATGGAAAAATAAATAACACATTCGAAATACGAGAAGAAATATTACATAAACACTGTAACAAAATCTTCATTATCTTTCTCCCGTTGGTAAAACTATTTGAATGAAAGGTCTCATTCGGCGTAATCTTCTGAATTGCTTTGTTTGAGTTACGATGCAATATTTTTTGACATCAATTGATGACAACTTGAATATCCTCAAGTGAATTTAAAAATGAGAACTCCATGAGTTATGGGAAATATTAAATTATGATCAAATTCTTTGGCTCTATTTTAGTGAATCAGTACTTCATAAATTTCTTATTACTCTAGTATCAAGATTTTATTTCATTTAACTGGCCATCAGTTAACTAGATGCTGCATTATCAAGTTCCAATAGGAAACTCTAATCGCGCTTCACGTACATTTCTTTATTACTTTAGTTTCCCCTAATTTTAGCCTGTTACGAAATGCAACATCCTCGAATCCCGAACCCAATCTAAGAACCGAAGTGAGCTACGCCTATCATCAATGCACCTTATTGAAATGCAAGGCCTATTCCTTTACCCGGTGCACGAGCTGCTTCTGGTTGAGCAGCTCGTGTCCAGCGCATCACGGCCGCCACTCGACACTCTGCCGCTTGGCCGCCGCGTCAGGGCACAAAATTCGAGGTTTGCGGGCGAATAGGAGCGGTTTTAGTGGCAGCCAAATGAAGAATGATGAAGATGGGCCCGTGCCGTGATAGAGCCCCGCTACAGGGCCGCTTTAAAGCCTATTATCTGAAGCGAATAGCAGCCTAACATCAGCATCACGGCCACGTAAGATTTGTTAACGCATCCCAAGGAAACATAACATCCCAGGCGTTGTTCAGACCGAGCGCGAGTCTTCGCTCTTTTCAGATATAGCGCGCGTTGGAAGGGCGAATTCCAGCAAACTCTGGTGTTAGAACTTTAGTAATGGAGGGTGCGAGAGTTGAGGCTATCATCAATTTTTAAAATGAATTTCCGTCAGAACGACTTCATTTTTAGGGGATTCCTAGTTGGAATGGCAGAGTGACTTATCCACTGTGAAACTACCATGAAAAGATGCTGAAAATTATTGAGGACGGTACATGTTGTTCAAAGAAAGTTTATAGTTCGTAGTTTAGTGTGATGCATTGTGCTTCCATCTCTCTTTTTACGATCATAAGTAAAATGAGTCTTTCACAAACACACCTACTCGTGCTAGCTTTGCTCGTAACACCGCCCTGATGCGTTCCAGAACTCAGTATATTCAATAGAAAACTATTCCCTCTGCATGCGATATGGACCCACACCGAAAAATACGGAAGAATACGGACCCACACCCGAAAAATACGGAGGAATACGAGCCCACACCGGAAAAATACGGAGGAATACGGACCCACACCCGAAAAATACGGAGGAATAAATTATGTCAAAGGTCAGAATTAACGTTTAGTTTGCGCTGGGGTTGTGAATTACGTTTGCATAATTACCCTTGATATTATAAAAAAAAACATTTATTTCGTGCGATGAAGCTAATCACGAATTTCTTAGGCTTGTTGTTTTAACAAATAGACAGAACTCCTCAAATCAACAATATTTGACTAGTGGACAGCCAAGAATTTCTTAAAATATAATTTACGAGCCTGATGCTGATGTTTAATAGAAGCATAAAATAACGAAAGAAAATCATAGACCAAAATGATAGCAATTACTTAACAATGCATGCATGGCGCCTCATTATCAGGGCACGTCACGGTAACAACACCAAATCAGGCCGGAGGTTAGAAATTATAAAACCCATAAATATTTTAATGATTAAACACTGAAGTACGTTTTGTATTGGAGCAAATTACAAACCAAGTATCAAGCGGAATAAAATAACCTAAAAATCTTTAATTTGGAATTTCGGATCCCACGATTGGTTTACTTTTGGGATAGCTTTCCCCTGGGGGGAGCTGGTCTCAACATTTCGGCCTACGAGGTTGAAACTTTATTTCTGATGGTAAGTGACTTACCAGCGATAATTATTTCCTGAAATACTAGTGACATTGATTGAGAAATATACTTGATGCGTGCATGGGTTCAATGAAGGAACTGATGGGCTGAACTGAACGCCCTCAGTCACAGTCAGAGCGAGAAAAACACGGCATTAAAATTGTATGACTCGAGATGGATGAAGACTTCACAATTTGTACCTGCAATTTGGCCACAAGGCATTTTTTCGCAAAAATAAGCGTACAAAATTGCAGTGAACGCCTTTTCCATCGGAATAACAGATGAACCGCCAAATAAAAGGGCGGTTGGAATTTAATGAAAAGAAAAGGACGCAGAACACCAACCCTGGTCGGTGCAGGTGAGGGACTTCCCTCAACTGGAGGCTGGTGCCGCCCCGTACACGCCATCACCCCTCGACCGCAGCAGACGCCGCTGGGCAGGTCAAATCTGGGTATGGCTTTTGCTGCACGACATTTTTACCATGGAATAGAGAAATTTTTATTTATTAGTCTACATGAATCTTAAACATTCTCTCAGTAAAATCAGACTACCGAACCTTTTACCAAATAGTTGTAGACAAACTGCAACTATTAATTCAAACATCCACACGCACGTGCACATGCACACGCACATGCATACGCACGCACACACGCACACGCGAGTGTTGTTTGTTGTTTGGGTTAATCTTGTGTGTGCGTCTTTGTTTTCAGTGTTGTTTTACGTTATAAATTTGTCTTGACTTTTAATTTTTCAATCAGTGTGCGGAGTTGTTGTTTGGGGAAACCTGCGGGGTATTTTTTTCAGTATAATTTAAAATTTACAATTGCCCTGACTCCCCTGATTTAGTCAACATGCAGTGCTGTTGTGTAAGACCAACTTCCGTGCGTTTTTTTTGGCAGACAATTTCACGTTATTTATTCTCCCTAATATTTTAGTCAATACGCAGCTTTAACATTCAGACCAATCTAGAGCACGTTTATTAGTAGTATAACTCTACGTTATGTATATACCTTAGCTGCTATCTTCCATTTAACATTCAACCTTATTATTCAGATCAATCCAGTGTGGGTATTTGGAAGTGTTACTTATTGTTATGCATTTGCCTTTATTAAAAAATATTATGCGCTGCATATTATTTAGTCAATATGCAGCATTGTTATTTAGATCATTCAAGTGAAGAGTTTCTCTCTGCAACGTAATTTTAAGCGACATAATTTGATGGAAATTTTAAACTTTTTAACGAATAGCTGGTATAATTATACGGATCCATTCAGCAGACCTATTTTTTCCTCTTACTTTACTTCAAATAACATACTTAGCATAATTTTTATTATTGCAGTCATTATTATCTATATTCAGTGTTACCATTCAGCCCATTTCAGAGTAAATTTTTGTAACGGAATTGTGCGGAAAAAATTTGCCTTGATTTATACGAGTATATCATTCTTAGTTATACTTAGTAAGCGTTCATATTCAGTGGCGGGTACCAATACCAACAGCCTAAAGTTTATTATTCAGTACTGTTCAATGAAATCAATAAAGTGTAATTTTCTAGGACGTATACTTCATGTTAAATCCCTAATACAAATTTTCACTTTCTAAGTGAATATTCTGTACAATACTTCGGATAGATCCAGAATACGCTCGTCGAACTGTGTACGTTTTTTTTGGATATCTAATGAGAATTTTCAAATTAACGTTCAGTATAGTTATTTTTAATATAAGTTCGTTGTATCACAGAAAGTTTAATACATTCGCTTTTTCTTAAATAAATCTAATCTGTTTTTGGAAATTTTATTTGTTGGTCAACATACACTTCACTATCTTTAATTTTAACTCGCTATATAAATTCAGTTATTCAGTCACCGCTTTTGAAATATTCAGAATAAGCTTATTCGAGTTTTGACATCATATTAAAACTCTGAAAAAAGGATTTCTCCAATGTAAATTTTCTTGTTAAGACCCTGTAGACTTTTTCACGATTCTATATTCCCCAGTCAAGTTTCCACAATATTTTTTTAGAATTTTATTGCATTGAAACAAAAACAAATTGTATTTAAAGCCTTATATATATTTCTTGTTGCTTCATCCAGCACTTTGTTATGAGTTAAACTTCCAGCTAGATACTAGTATTCCATTTGAAAAATTTCAACTTCTTGCTGAATTTCCCTAATTCAGACGATCAACCACAATTTAAAGCTAATTCAAAGACGATCAACCACATTAACGTTTGGCAAAAACAACAAGAAACATAAAAAACATGACATTCAAAAAACAATTACATAATTATTGGCATTGTCGAGTCCATATTTTTTCCCTGGAACTCATTTTTATAGGAGAAACTACGGAGTATATTCCTCCGGAGCCTGAGTGTGTCTATAACTCATGGGTTCTAAGAACACAAAGAGTTATTACAAGTACGTTTGCATCGATCGAAGGAGCGTTATTAACAGGTCAAAATCCGATAAGGGTAGGTACTGAAAAGACCAAAATCTTGGCGAATAAAAACATAAATTTGAGGTTAATCGAGTCAAACAGAGTCTTCAGAATCGCAACCACGACTAATTTATACTGTAAAAAATTCAGATTATTTTTTTAATTTTAGTGTGCAAAATTCCCTCTAGCCTCACCCATGTCTACAACGGTCATTGACGTAATATTTTATTCGCAGTTACAAAAAAAGTGAAAATTAAACTGATGCATTGGATTTGACGAAGAATTGTGTAGTTTGCACAAATACAATTAGGCTCTGACGAGAAAGCTACTCAATGCACGATAGCAATTAATGTCCGCCATGCTTCAGGGGGAACAAGTTCACGTCAAGAAAGTAATGCCCATAATCTCGAAGCAATAAAGCGGCGCTTGTGTAGATCGCAGTATCCGTTCGGTTAAAGCAGCAGCTTCTGGCATTCGTTACGATTTACGTTCGAACTTTTCTCTTATTCTTCAGCCCTCGACAGCTTGTTGCCTTAGCCATAAATATTCTCTGCGATTGTAAAAACATTTATTAAGACTCATAGGCTCGCACCGGTCAATTGTACACTCGTTTATTACGACTAACTGACTGGCACCGGTCACTTTCCGGACAAAATGCATAGGTCATGTTCGGCTTGACAATGCCTTGGAGGTCACATTCGCCAGCTCAAGTGAGGAGATGGAGGAGGTGGAGGAGGTCCGGGCTCTAGAAGTTGATTTATGCGACTAGTAAGTTCAGGTAGTCATTTCAATGTCCGCTCTGCGAAGTTTCTACGAATTTTGCGAGTAAATAACCTTCATGCCTTGCACAACTCGACAGCGGCCAGTTATTATAGCAATTTTGCATGAAGAACTGCTCTCTTTTGAGGGTCAGCGAACCAATCAGACACGTGTACGTACAAGCTCTTTTGCTGTGCAAAGAAAATTGCTCAATGAAAATCAGAACAGTAAACTCCAAGGCTGGGCGATCAGTTCCTAAAGAATTTCACGCGTTCGATGAATAGAATTAACGTAAGAGAGTACATCTTTTCCATAGAGTAAACGTTTCGGATTGAAAAGATTCCATCTTCAGTGTAGTAAAACGTTGTTAAGGGAATCGTGAAAATTCAAATTGTCACTGTTCCCTCGACCACATTTTAATGCACTGAAGAACGAATCTCTGCATTCCGAAACGTTTGCTCTTAAGTAAGATGTACTTTTTTACGTTGGTTCTTGTGCTCATCTTTCGTCGAGTAATATCTGAAAATAGAGCAGAAGGCTTATTCACGACTGGTTGACTCAGTTCCGTGAAAAGCACAGCTTCAAAACTGAAGCTGCGAAAATTTTATCATACTTTAGAGCACCAGACTCGCTAAATTGGTTTCGTGTAAAGGTACAGATTGCGAATTCTCCATTTACTGATTGATACTCTTAGTTTCAAAAATAGTGAAAGTAATGGTCAGTCAGCTTTAAACATTTTTAGATGATAGTTTTTGATGCTCCTCTTAACGTAACATGGGAGAATTCACTTTGATGCTCTCCAGAAAGTATAATTGCTGTCTTCCTTGCACTTGATATAAACGAAATACAGATATTAAAATATAAGGTTTCTGTATAGCAGATTGTCTAAATGAATTCAGCATTTTTTGCTAAAGCTAGCAGTCAGATACGATAATGAACTTACTTTAGATGACTCGTGAGCCAATTTGATTCATGAACACTTTTTGTTTCAAGTTGCATTTTTAGGATCATTTTGACTCGCGCTCCCAGGCAAAGACCTCACATTCATAAGGGGACCCTGTGAAAATGAAGCGAATTACTCTATGCCGGGATTCATGGGTATTCAATTAGTTTGAAGCTCCCTATGCTAACAGAACGCAACCTCAGGCGAGCGAAGAGCAGGGAGCATTTAGAAGCCATTATAGAAAACGAAAAACCTGTGCACAAGGTGTGTTCCTACGCATAATCCCCTACGCATGATCCCTTACACATGATCCTCTGCGCATGAAATGAGTGACTTAAGAATCAGGAGGAAAACAAGATAAAGAAGAGATAGCGAAGAAGGTGTGGAATTTAATAGGAGCAAAGCTATAACGAAAGATAGAAGTCCCGTAACAGTGAGGCAACCTATAATAGTACTCCCCTGTGGTTGCCAGTCCACGAAGCACAAGTGAGACAAACCTAACTAACCTAACCCATAGCCTAACTTATGGCCGCCCCCACGGGGATACTTGAAGAGAAATTTGAAACATTTCAGTAGCCCCTGAAAACGGAGGGTAAATTTTAAAGTTGTATCAATGGCGATGAAAATTCCACTTATATGCGAGGTGTAAGATGTACCTGCTGATACGTCTAAATTCATAATATTCTTAACTAACTGCTGTCCCCTATCGTTGAAAGCTTACATCATAATATTCACTTAAACGACCCAGCAGACGAAAATTTGATGACAAGAAGCATTCCTATAGCAAGGCACGCAGGCCAAGGGGCGGTCGGACGATTTGTGGGACCGAGGGAAAAGTTATCGTCACAGTTTTGAGGTTACCTGTTCGCGTGTATTGTCTGTTCAAAGGGAAAATCGAATGGAAATTAAGAAGTTTTATAAGTATCACGCACGTGAAGGGAATTTAGTAGGGAAGAAGCGTGAGTATAGACTGCGTTATCAAAAACACATTCAACTGCTACCCTGATTATTAGAATTAAATACGAATGATAATTTAATTCATTTACATAGCATTTTCCATGTGGAAGTAACATTTTTTTATGCGGACGTAATTGTCAGCAGTCAACCAGGGATAAATAAACAGAAATCATCGATAACTATAATATGCTCGAGTCTTGGAGAAATATCGATAATGTTATCCGACATAGAAACCCATCGTTAGACAATAAATTCAACTACCACTGACATAATATTTCGTTCGCAGTTATAAAGAATGAAAATTTCAGGGAAGCACTTCACGAAGAATTCTTGAGTGGATATCTCCGAAGACTGCCAACATTTTTGGGAGGAGTCCCGCGAAATATAATAAAACGCGAGAAGCTCAGAAAATTAGAGCCTGTGTAATGTTTGGGCTAAAATTAGGCTCACGAAAACGAGTTGCTTTCGCGGCGTCAGTGCCGAGTTAACTAACATGAGAAAGCGCGCGTCGCGACAGGATGGCGTTATATTTTATCCAGTCGCTTTCCTTTGTGAGCGTAGAAAAGAGAGTGAGGTTTCATTGTTGTCATAGAGATCATTCGTATTCAAGTCACGCTTTACGATCAGGTGACTTCAGAAGCGGACTTTTGATGAAGACTGTCCAAGTACGAGGGTCCCAAAACTACATTGTGGCTCTCTGGTGACTGAGGGTACTGCAGCTGGAGTGGAAAGCTGCTTTTAAAAGAGCTGTTGATTCGGAAAAATTTTAGTCGCGCTGTACGAGTGCGTGAAAAGATGAACGTGTGAGACTGGAATTACAAAATTGAAGGGGCTAGTCATTGAGCAATGGTACATGACTACAAGAAAGATTTACTCGCTCAGTTATAATTATGTGCGTAATCTAGCGGCCATGTCTACAGTTATTTTGAACTCTTTAATACTTCATGTGTCCGTTCGACGGGCAGGGCAATTGGCAATGACTCAATGCCAATTTCACAGAGCAGAGTTTTAAAAGTAAATAATGGTGTACTAGAACATCACCACGACAGTTGTATATATCTGAGTCTATACCCTGTTAACGGTAACTGTCTGTCGACATACATGAACGCCATGGCTGCTGGATTCACACGGTCACTGTCGACATACATGGACGCCATGGCTGCTGGATTCACACGGTCACTGTCGACACACATGGACGCCATGGTTGCTACATTCACACGGTCACTGTCGACACACATGGACGCCATAGTTGCTGGATTCACACGGTCACTGTCGACTACACAAACCGTGTGAATGCACTTACCCACCTGGGTGGTGGCTGGAAAAGTTAGAAGTATCAGTAAGCGGTAAAGGACTTATTTGCTCTTCTTTTCAAGAAATGGATGGAATAAAATGAAATTTTTAAGCAAGAAAGGTGCATTTCAGATAAGTAACATCAACACCTCCCATAATTAGGCGAAGTTTTAGAAGTAATTTCTATCAAGGCTTCACATAAATGAATATATGCAAATGATTTTTATACTATTACGTTTTCCAAGTCTTCTCAATTGAAATAGTTATCATAAAAAATACCGGAACCCTGGCCTGAAGCAAGTTTACATCATCATGACAAATTTTTCTCAAATTCTGTGATAGGGGAAAGAGCTTTCACAAAATAAACGATCTAAGCTTGAAAATTTTGCTATTGAGATAAAACAACCAAAAACTTCGATTTCAAATTCTCGAAACAGTAGGGTAAAGTAACTGGAAAAGATCTTTTAACACCGTGTTCCTTCCCGCCCAAGACGCCTCTATTTAGCCCCGTGCATTTCATCTCACAACCATTGTCATTATTGTCAAGAAGTGACCCTGATTGCTGCCATTACGGAGAGGTTCATATTTTATTAAAGTCTGGTCATCACGCCAGGCAGAGGTCAGATTACATATATTCATCATGGCAGCGAGTGTGGAAATAATGCTATCTTATCAAGGTCTGATAATTATCACAGCAGGCAGAGGTTGGATTCTATTCTTGATGGCAAAAATTGTGGAAATTATGTCAACAAAACCTCTCTCGAGCTCTGAGTCGTGGCCGGTGAGAGACATGGACGGGCCAGCGCAACTAGCTGCAGCAACTAGCAGCAGCAACTAGCAGCAGCAACTAGCTGCAGCAACCAGCTGCAGCAACTAGCTGCAGTAACTTGCAGCAGCAACTAGCACCAGCAACTAGCAGCAGCAACTAGCAGCAGCAACTAGCAGCAGCAACTAGGAGCAGCAACTAGCAGCATCAACTAGCCGCAGCAACTAGCCGCAGCAACTAGCCGCAGCAACTAGCAGCAGTAACTAGCAAAAATATTTTTACTTCTGGCGGACAGAAGAAGAGCTCAAGTGAAGTCTTTCGAAGCTATTAAGAGAAAAAACATCCTTTACTTAATGGTTTAAAGGTACAAGTCTCAAGTTCATGTTTATTAGTTGATTTTGTGTATTTATACAGGGTATAAACAATTTTTAGAAATTAGTAATTCATCAGCTACCCATGACTTGCAAGTAATTTATGGATTATGTTTCGTCAACACACGTCGCTAAAATTACAATTAGGTTTTAATATGGTAGAAATTGCCTTGAACCTATTGGTATTAATGGGAAGTATTACCAAGTTTTGTTCAAAATTAGACGAGGAATACCCAAGGGAAGTGTAACTAATTTTCCTTTACCACCGACAAAGGAAACAGTGTATGTACACTGCCAATTTACTCCCATGTACTAAGTGCACTGTGTGCTGTACAGAGTGCATTAGGTTTTCTTCAAGAAAGTAGGGATAGCTGTCCCATATTTGAAATATAGTGAAAATCCATTATGCACTGGGCATTAGCAATAAAAAATTTCTATATGAACAAATTTAGCGGCGAATTCTGACTAAAATGTTTATTCTGTAGTATACACGCTAATCTATTCATATTAATGACCTAGAGTTCACTATTACCGTACGTGGGAAATCAACATGGCACAATCTAACTCTATTTCTTATTTTTTTACTTCTCATTATGTTGACGGAGAAAACATTTCATAAACAAGGAAAACCAACACACTAAAAGATCAAGGTAACCTTCACTGCTATAAAAATTCAAACAAAATAACTAACTCCAATTCCGCACTAGACGCAGTTTCACTAGAAGTCTATCACCTGTGATCTTGAACTACATCATTTTTCAGTGGTCCTCAAACGAGGACTCTGGGTTAATATGACTTTAATTACTCGCTGACCGTGACTTGCATTGGTGACAAAATCAAGCCCTCCCTCGACGTGTGCTGGTATCCACTCGTCGCTTAATCCACTCCAGCGACCAACAGCCCCCGAGGGGCGGCCGGGAACGGAGGTCGGAACGCGTCCACTTGAATTCAAGGAGAGCGTCAAAACGATGACAAATTCCTATGTGTGTACGTATAAAACGAAGTTCTTCTGATGGGCGTGAAATGGTTAGAACTTGAATGCACATATCGAGAGGATGTAGGGATAACTTTGTGAAGGCTGATGGGACTTGATCACCAGGATTGGAAACTGAAAATATTATGCAGGGTGTGCTCCCACGCAGGATCCCTTGCGTATAGAAACAGCAAGTTAAGAAGGAAGAGGTGGAAAACATATCGAATAATTACTAAAGAAGTTAAGAAAATTAAAAATACAGAGTGGGCCAGAAAGTTAAAACTCCCGATGGCCTATAGCTGGGGCTGAGGTAACGAAACAGAATCCTCCTGTAGACTCTAGCGCCCGTGGGGTAGCACAGACAAACCTAACTAACGTAACCCTATTATCTATGGACTATCCTATGCCCTGAGGGGTTATTTTAATAAGAAAACTCGTGTGATACAGAACTGAACAAGTTAAAATTATTTATTTGTTACTGACAGAGTTTAAAATATTGACCTTATGCCCCTCATGACTATTTCTCTATAATGCTCCCATGAATTAGTCAATTAGAGGTACTGAAAGTGAACGACTACACTAATTCATCCCCCATATAGGTCTCCCGAGAACACCTCAACTCTAAGAGTCTGATACAAAATATACACAATAGCATCATCAGAGCTAATATACTACTATGATATCATTGCAAAGTTTGGGCTCCCACACGCTGCCTCAATGTTCCTACAATATTCAGTAATTATTTCATCACGGGCATTCAACGGCAACTGCAACATTACCGCAGCATTCAGCCACCATTTCATCACGTGCATTTAACGGTAACTACAACATTACCGCAGCATTCAGCCATCATTTCATCACGTGCATTCAACGGTAACTACTGTACAACATAACCGCAGCATTCAGCCATCATTTCATCACGTGCATTCAACGGCAACTACAACATTATTGCAGCATTCAACCATCATTTCATCACGTGCATTTAATGGCAACTACAACTTTATCGCAGCATTCAGCCATCAATTCATCACGTGTATTCAATGGTAACTACAACTTTATCGCAGCATTCAGCCATCATTTCATCACGTGCATTCAATGGCAACTACAACGTTACCGCAATGTTTAGTCATCACTATATCACTTACATGCTAAGACAACAACAACGTCACCCCAATATTTAACCATCGTTTTATCACTGACACGTCGAGGACAAGAGGCAAATTCCTTGAGCGCCTTCGGATATTGACAAACATCGACGACTCGAAGTCTAAAATTCTGAAGTGACTGAACGCCTCGAGTCGAAAAAGACAGATGCTGGACAGCTCGTCTGAATAATAGTGCGGCATTAGTGGCAGACACACCAACGCCACTCGTGCAGAGCAGTGCGACTAAGAATAAATAAAATTAAGGGTTTTTTGGCAGATATTCATACTCTTTTCTTACGAAGCAGTGCGACTATGAATAAATAACATTGAGGCATATTCGGCAGATATTCATACTCTCTTCTGACGGAGCAGGGTGACCTAGAACGAAAGAGAATTGAAGGCGTAAAGGAGTCAGATATACTTCGACACTCTAATTGGTGATTTGTGGGAGGGAAAGCAAAACGTAAAATTATCTAATTCAAGTAAAGTCACTATTTTTTAGATTTAGGGAACGAAGCAAGTTATTTGGGAGAAATTAGAGGGGAACTGAACTGTTATCGCAATTTTTGTGTTTCCCTAATAAGGTAATAATCAATTATCGTGAGTTGTAATTGCGAGTAAATATATTGTAAAATTATTTTGCCTAAAATGAAATCAGCATATGTACATGATTTAGCTCGATTAATTTGAAATATGACAAGATGTTATATACATATATATATATATATATATGTATATAAATATTCTAAGTCTAATATTTTTATCGGTGAGATTCACTAAAAATTATTCAAAACCTATTCCGACCTAGCATCGCAATAGCCTACGCAGTATTTCCATAATGATTGTGACCGATTTTTAGTACTGAAATAAATAGAACTAATTTTACATACCCATGCTGGTACGGTTATATAAATTATCAAACAATTTATTGATTCGTGGATATTTAACGTGAGGCTGATGATAGAAAATTCTGTCTTAATTTACGATAAGTTTATAATTACAATTCCCATCACATTCAAGTGTCTCACATTCAAGTGTCTCATATTCGAGTGACGAAAATCGCTTGCAAAAGAACTTTCACTGACTCCGAGCATCGGCAGCAACTTCTTCATAATCTTTATTTTTTCAGTCACTTACCAACACCATAAACACATCGCAACGCTGCACCAGTAAGTTAAACCACGTTTCTGCCGCACGTAACACCTTCTAGCGTCGCGAGGAGAGCTGTTAATTTACACTGAATTCAATTACGCGTGCATGCGAAAGCGCATCTGATACACATGAAAATTTAGAATCGAAAAATTGGTGCCTCCAAAAATCTAGCGAGTGCTTCAGGTAGGTACGCTCGGACGTCAAGAGACGTCTAGATAGATATCCAGCTCGAGGCATCTGTTATGTCAACATTTGCGATGTAGGGCGCCAATATTTGGCATCGATACAGGGCCGCACAAGCACCAGGAACTCAATCTATGTTCTGATTTACAATGTTGACACCAGGGAGCTATCATGTCACCTCATCAACAGCGGGTTCAAACACTTTTGCCAATATCGACGCGTGATTGAGTGGGAGATCGCTGGTGGTTCGAAGAACACTGCACAACTTTACTTCTGGTGTTCTCAACGGTAAATTTCCTTGAGGAATGTATTTTTACGCGCGAGGTCTTTTTTTTTGGACCAGGATCCTTTCAGTCGGCCGAGTGATATTGATATGGCAGACATAAATTTTATGCGCTCATGGCTCTCTTATATCATGGTACTTTATGAACTTCCTAAGGAAGACATAGATAATGGCACACGGGTCTAGAAGCGCGAACAAGAAAAATTGCTAACGCTTGCGGCGTTTAACATTCACACTCTTCATCCTACGTACGACAACTACGTACGATTTCGACGAACACTTCTCTGAGGACTCGTAATTGGCATCATTACGTACAGTATGTAATGATGGAGAAGGCTCATCTTCTCAACCCATATCTCTCACGGCCATAAATTCAAAATAATAAAAATTCAAAGCATTTTTTACATGCAGTATTGTTCTCAATATTTATACAACAGATACTGTTAGAAAATTGTTTTCTTATAACTTACAGAACCTATATGAAGGAATGCAATGTGGAATGCATTTCCATTATGCGTTATGGTACTCATCGCGTTTTGCAGGAATTAAAATGAGCTATCTAGCAATAATCTAATTGCTTGAGCTAGCAACAATACGTTGAAACCCACTAGCTTAAACGTTGAAACCCAGTGAATGATTTTGCTATTTCCATTCACAACGAAAACTAATACATGTGTAATGAAGCTAATCTATGCATCTCATCATTTTTTCAAATCCATCTTCGTCTAATGGTGAACATCAAACTTGATTATCGCTGTTTCAAATAATTATTACAGGGAATGATTGCATGTGTACCTTTCCCAAAATCCCTTTCACTTCACAGTCATTCCACTTAGAGACCTCAAATTAGTGGCCAATGAAGCCTGGTTCAAAGAGACGTCTTCAATCGCTGTCACCGGTCGCAGACGAAATAAACCTTCATTATTTATCCTGACTAAAGATCAATATTTCATGCTATGATGCGTCAAAATTTGAAGAGGCGAGATTCAATTTCACTTCATGTATTGTTCTTCTTAATCGCCTTTCGGTTCTTATTTTTCTAACAACGATGAGCGGATGATAAAACGAGCTATCGATAAGATGACTCCAAAACTGCGAGAGTGTCTCCAAAAAGATGGACCCCACGGGCGCTGAAAGTTTCTTAAGCTAACCCTGAATTCATGCAATTTTTCGTTACCAAACTTATGTTGTTAGCTCTGATTTAGGCGCTTTCAAAACATAGCCAACTTTAGCCAATTTTTTTTTTTTTGCTTCTTCTAACATCGGTATTGATGAAATGAAAATATTCTTGATTTTAGAAATCTGTCTCTACAATGAAAATATAGGAAATGATTTTCCGCATTTAACGAGATTCTAGAAGTGCACTAGAATTGGTTGCTACATAAAGGAGATTTATTGAAATTCTGAAGCATGGTACGCATTTCGTGAGACAACTTGTACGACCACTAAAATTGTTACCATTAATACCGGTTAACTAAAGTAAAATATTTCATACGCCTAAATTGATTAGCTTTCACGCAGCATTGACTCCATACTGAGCACCTTATTTACTGATTATAAACACCCAAAGACATGCAAAGGTCTACATTCGTGTAGACCAAAACACCGAAATATCAGTGAGCTTTTCAATTCCTTGAACAGGTAGTCCTACTTCGATGAGTTTCACCTCGAAAAAAATTTGGTAACTTGTACTTCGCACTATATTTCCGGATGAATAATTCTAACTACTTTATAAGAGGATTTTTTTTGTAAGGTGACAACAATTGATCGTAGCACTGAGTCGGAGAATCTAGGATTACTAAGCATGACGAAGTGGAATTTGATAATTTTCTCGAGTATCGTTGGCCTACAAATTTTATTGAACGATTTCCAACGTATTTTAAATTGAATGGATAGCAGCAGAGCTTTTCATAACGTTTTGACTACGGCTGAATAATTTATCCAGAACTTTGTGAATCACAAACTGTTTCTAACACTGTTTGTTAATCCTCCCTGCGGTCCGAAATATTTGCTACACAAGGAAAAAACTTTTCGCGTTTTTGTGTCTTTTAACGAACTTCTGTTTTGAGAACAGTAGACCATCGTGCACGGTGTGTTGAACACAAATTTTAACCTTCAATAAATAACAGGATAAATGCAATTTCAATTTTATCTTTTTACTATTTCAGATACTATTTAGAAGTTCTTAACTTACCCGCAGGATATGACAAATAAAGGTGATAATAATAAAAAGTGCACATATAACCGAAAGACAAGATTTGACAGATCCTGAGAGAAGAGCAGCATTGCAGGCACTTCTTGAGCGATCTTCAACCCGCGAATTGCAATTCAATCCAATCCCTTCAACATCAAAAAACACCACGTAACGCTGATGAATTATTTGCAGAAGTGACGTAGCTTTGAGGAACTACAGAGATCAATATGGAACAACATTTTCCGCAATTTGCCGCACTCAATGGAACAGATTATTTTTGGTGGCTGAGACAAAAATTACAGGCTTCAACATATATTGAAAGTGCAACTAAAAAGGAAAAGGATTCTCCCAAATTCAATTCATACATAAGAAAAAATGAAGAATAAATAAACAAGTATTGAGTAGAAATAATGTCAAATATGTTTCTTCTGTTGATACATAATCAGTTTCATACATTTAATTACAATGTAAAGTTTTTCTCTTGTTATTGATGTTATTAAAAATAATATTCATTGATATTTATACATTATCAATTTAATGACCTGAATTACAGAATAAAGTTTGAATTTTTGTTACACTCAGTAGTTTTGCAAGTCTCTTCTCTAAAAGGCTTACCATTGTTTTAGAGTGAACATTCCCAACGAACTTCAACATTTGGACCAACTATGTCCGACCAGAGGGAGGAATTTTTTCAGTTTGAAACATTAATCTTCGATCTCTATCTTGCGGTTTTTCATCTTAAAAAGAGATGGGCATGTCTAGAAATAAATGGGAACAGTTTGATCTGGAAAGCGGTTTAATTAATTCTTTGAAATTTCCCGGTTCCATTCAGAGGATCATCATCCATTGTAAAATCTTTTAGCGAATGCCAAAAAAAATGAATGACAGCACTACTAAATTATTTGATTAGGTGACTTATATCCATAGATACCTGGCCACATTTAATGCGATCTCAAGCGAGTAAAAACAGGGGACTATACAGCATGGACTGCAGGGAAAGTTGAATCTATGGGCAGGTGTGTTCTCACACAAGGTTCCCCGCGCATGGAACCGGCAAGTTATGAAGGATGAAAAAGAAAACAGAAGAAGGTGGGAAAACTAAATGAAGCAAACTGGCGCGAAAGATTTAAGTCTCGAAGGTTTATCAATAGCAGAGGTAAGCTCGCAGCGCCCTCTCAAAATAGGGTAGATGAACCTGACAAACCTAACCTTACCTAACCTAACCCCATTGCCTATCCTATCCCCCCCTGAGGGGGACCACCCTCCCATCAAACAACGAAGACCGCAAGTGCACGTGCAACAAGTGCAAAGGGCTGGAGATGAAGGCACCACGGCTTGATGGATGAAGTAACTGAAGGGATGGGAATTTCGTCCCCCTATGAGAAAAAAAACATAATAATTGCTCGTAAGAAAACCATAATAATTGCTCGTACAACTTTGGCTACTTACAATTTGGAACGAAAATCAACGAGTTTAAAAATTCAGCTTCGGCTTTGCAAAATGAAAAGTTTCATTAGCAACGTGCATGCTGTAGAAGCACGGTAAAAATTGTGATAGCTAACAATTTCTTTTTCTTTTTTGAACGATTTCTGGAAGTCAGAGAACAAGTGTGATAAGCAGCGTGTGATAAGCAGCGTGAGATACGCATGAAAACAAAACTAAAATGTAAATTTATTCAAAACTTGCCAGCGTGAAAAAAACACCCCAGACCAAGCAGATGCCTGAAATAACACTACGCATAGCAATTTCCACTCCAGGTCCCAGGTGCAAAATTGACGCGTACAACTCAACCACATCGTTTTATTCAAATCTAGAAGTCAATAAAACCTGCGCGTGGTCTCAAGACGTGCATGATGGAGTGTTGCTTCTATGTCTGCAGGAAAAAAGGACTCATTCGCATTCCTGACTTCCACATTTTGCGAGAACTCGAAGGTGATTTTCATTGCGAGCTCGTGTAAATAATAGAGGACGACGGCCGGGGGCTTCAGGCATCATGAAGCACGCGTACGGGCTGAAAATTTGATGGGACGGAAAGATTGCCGGAATGAAGATCCCGATCCGAAGTGTGGTCGCATCGTCCAAAATCCACGGCCACTCTTGCGCATCCGAGGCTTTTGGGTTGGTGGAGACATGACGACTTGAGGAAGCTGTGAGCCCAAAAGTTCAATGAGGGATGAAAGATTTTTTCACAAAATATGATCCTGTAGAGTGACCACTGACTGCTTCCTTGCCTTGGAATAAAATTTTATGCTTCAAAATAGGTCTCCGATGTAAAATTTCTTCACTGTAGCACTTAGAATTCATTGTTCATTGTGAGTAGTCTTTAACCAGAAGGTACAAGCCTTCTTTGAACTCGATTTAAATCTAATCTAAAGAATGGAAATGCCATAAAGTAACTACAAAACAACAGAGGAAATGGCTCACGGGAAATGATTCATAGCAAAAAGTATTATGTGTTCAGGTTAAAGTGTGAACGATGTTGTAATAAACCGACGAACGAACACGTCATTTGTTTTCATGATCAGCAATATTGCACAGCTATACTTTGTACCGTTTCATACAATTCGATGAAATTTTACGACGAGGTTAACGGCATAAAATTATACACTCGGATAGTAGCATAAATAATTCGAGTTACTGAGCACATCTTCAACGATACAAAATGACAGAGAACTTTCCGGGGGTGAAAATCACGAGGACGACCGAGAAATCGAAGAATACGGAGGTGTGTTTCAAACGTTCTAGATTTTCGCGTAATTTAAAAGTCAGATAACGATCTTACGCAAGAACCTGTGCAAATATGATACGTATGATATATTTGATATGATGTAAATCCTCAGACGAAAAAAATCAGTCACCTATTTTTCTGAGCATTGTCATGCGAACACATATGCTCCCTGAACATGTTCGTAGACATATGTATACGTATACCTAAACGTAGCTGCTAGCATATCAGCAGAAGGAATTATTTCCATAGCTGAATGTTTGGAAATTCCGTACAAAGCTCCGCAATGCGCTATTCCAAACGACACAAACCAAAAGGCTCCCGCTAGCAAAGAAAGACCTCATTATTGCAAGATGCCGAGTTAAAACTTTACATTGATTAGAATGAAGAATCGAACGATTCAATGTATACCGTGCAGGCGCTTTGAGAACCTTCAGGATTGCGAGATACTGACTTAAGGGGACCGTCTCTTTTTTGGGATAA
>VOMN01078618.1:0-17686 GCA_014899125.1 Orchestia grillus | reverse complement strand
TGTACTTCTGTGAGTGGTGTAGTTGTGTACTTCTGTGAGTGGTGTTGCTGTATGTGTGTGTTATTGTGTGTGTTATTATGTACTGCTAGCTGGGTTTCTTCATGTTCCAGCGTTAGAGTGTATGTATTTTGTCCTGTACGGGTACGTACGAGCATATTGAAATTTTGCTCGTGGCCAACTCCCCGTGTCTGACTCGTGTTCATTGTGCGTTGAGCGAAGACACAGCGTGTGCGTTGCCTTGTTCGTGTTGTGCTCTGTGCACGTGTCTCATCTTGAATTGGTCCATGTGCCTGTTCCAGTTTAACGTTTTTCGTCGCGCCGTTGCTAATTAACTATCCGGCTGCGATACTTACGCTTGTTCGGACAAAATAATAGTTAAACTAAATAAATAGTTAACTGGGGTACTTGAGCGATATTCTTGTTTTCTAACCCCTCAGGAACATAGGGTAGGGCATAGGCAATAGGGTTATGTTAGTTAGAGTTGTCTATCTATGCTATGGGGACGCTGTTTTAAGTTACCTCAGATTTAGCTAGGCCTTCGGGACTTCTATCCTTTGTGCCCAATTTACTTCTTTCAATTTTAATTCCTTCTTCGCTGATGATTCTTTATCTTTTTTCCTCTTCTTTTTAACTTACTGTTTCACTGCGCGGGGAATCTTGTGTGGAAACGCACCTTGCGCGTAGAGTCCCTAAACTTTATACTAATTGGTCCCTTCTCTTTCGGTGTGAGATAGTCTGAGTTACTGAAGAGCTCTCGTCACTACCAAGTGTTTGTGCAGTTTGCACAGCTGCTCAGTGGCGTCTATTGTATGCTCATGGCTTCCGAACTGTCACTTTTTGAGGCGTCTTCGCTGAGGGGTTCATTGACTACATCACGGACTACTTAGAACAAATAAAAAAGCTGTATTTTCCGTGGACTTGCGTTCAGTTCAGTTATGTGCAGCGTTTTAATGTAAAATGTGTAACATCTTGGTGATATTTCGTTTTCTGCTTTCCTATAGCCAATAGAGAAGGTCCCAATTCACGCCCCTTCTAACGTTGTGAAAATTATTTGAAATTTATTAGCGAGTTTTCTTAAATTATAACAACAGGACGTACACACACCTGCATAAAATACAAAATCTATCGCCGCGCTTCTTATCATAACTTCGTCACACATTTGAATAAGAAGTACGTTCGGTTTCTTCGAAAAGTTTAGGATCAACAAACCCGAATCAACTTTTCTTATAACACTATTAAAATGAAACGTTGAATTTTCCAAGCTGTTTTTCAATTTTTAAAAACAACTCTTAATGTCTTAAAATTCCTTTTTTATGCACGTCGAACGCTTTGGGAGTTTTAATCGTAACGTGCGTGCACTTGCAATTTTATCTCAAGCTAAAGTGCTCCCAGAGCTCGTTTTCACTTGATGCCTCTTGCAACGCTTCAGTCACTCGAGCGAGAGAATACTTGACCGGTCCCGCCATTTCTTTCCCGAAGGGATATGAGAATGAAATTGGCTGAATACTCATTTCGAGGTCTAAAAACTTTTGTGAGGACATAGTAGAGGGGAAATAAATAGGACGCCCTTTCCACTCTACTTCATGTTCGACAGTTTCAAGGAATTGATATTGAATATTGTATTCTAAAAATCGTTAGGATCTACATAGCGGGATAAAATTTGCACAAGTTCAGCTGAATAACTTGAAAATTGAATTTTACTAGCTCCTGTATCCATTGGTGTTTTTTAATACAAACTACGACTATTATACCAAAGTCAAACGAAATTCCTTCTCTGAATATTCTTGCAATGGGAGCAGCTTCATGAGATTTTTAGCACGCACGCGTCAGTTCAGGAACACTTTTTTCCTTGCCCAGACTCGGAAGACAGCAACAAGTGCAAGAACTGCTCGGCCGTGCTGGCCAAGCTCGAGAACATCGACGACGACACCGACAGGCTGGGTGTGAAGTTCGTCAAGACGCAGGAGGAGGCTGTGGCTGACAAATATGGAGTCGCGGCCCTGCCTGCCCTGCTCTACTTCGAACACCAGATCCCGACCGTCTTTGATGGTGAGACTGTCTCCTGGAGTCGTTGTATTCACTGTAACTGTACCCATTGGGGTTGAATTGACTGTCTGTACCCATTGTGGTTGAATTGACTGTCTGTAACCATTGGGGTTGAATTGACTGTCTGTACCCATTGTGGTTGAATTGACTGTCTGTAACCATTGGGGCTGAATTGACTGTCTGTAACCATTGGGGCTGAATTGACTGTCTGTACCCATTGTGGTGTTATCGGCTGTAGTGGTGTCTACAGTAGTGGCAAGCACAGTAGTACATAGTGCCTGCGGTAATGACATCGACGATGTGGTGACAACGGCAGTGGTATTTATTGTAAGTGCATGTACTGTGTTGGCAGCCACTTTAGTGATAGGAACTATACTAGTGTCCATTGCAGCATTTTCAGTTGCAGTGGTATCTGCCATCGCAATATCCACTGCAGCGGTATTTATCTCCGGCATTGATTTTTTCTAGAAAATTTATTTTTGTTGGAGTAGGATTGTCCAAAGTCGTCCGAACGGTTTCGTATCCCACTGTTAAATTCGTTTCTCACTTTCTCTATTCTTAAATTGTTTCGTAAATAGCTCATTGTTCTAAAACAATAATAAGTCATAAATAGATCGTACGTGAATACTTGAACGCAGGTTTGGCTGAGACTATCTTTCAATCAAACTTGCAAAGCTGCAGATGCTGCTGTTGCTGTCACAGGAGACCTGCTGGCGGAGGAGGAAGTGCTGCAGTGGCTCGTGCTGCAGAAGACAGAGGACAGGATAGAGACGGTCAACCGCAACATGCTCGAAGTGATGCTCAGTGACACCCAGTACCTCGCAGTCTTTTTTTGTAAGCCCACTTTGCCATCTTATTGTTTCACGCGCTAGCTTTTTTCCATACGGGTGAACTATAATCTTCTATTTTTTCCGGGGATGTGGATTACGCTAATAGCATTTAACTAGAGCCTAAAGAATTTCATCAGTCTTTTCCTAAACGCAGATGACGTCAGGAAGGAGCTCGTAAAATTAGATGAACTATTCATCTCTCTACGATACACTTGATGCACGTCAAATGCGAGCAGTATTTCGGTGTACGCTAGTGACGCCGCATGTGTAGTAGGAGACTGCCAAGCGTCAACAGCATTGTAGAGTGTAGTAATGAAGTCACACGAGGATGCTCTCAAATGATCAATAACCTTCAGAATACTGTACAATGATGGTAAACCCCACAGATAAACATGCATGCAAGGCATGCGATATGATGCTCCCAAATTATTAATAACCTTCAGAATACTGTACACTGATTGCAAACCCCACAGATAAACCTGCATGCAAGGCATGCGATATGGTGCTAAGCGAGCTGGAGAATATCGACGACGAGTGCGATGCGTACGGCATCCATATGGTCAAGATTCAGGATCCGCAGCTGGCCAAGCGGTACGGGATCAAAACTCTGCCCGCCCTAATATACTTCAGGAACGGTAACCCGCTCATCTTCGAGGGTAAGACTCCTTTGTTAGATCGACCAAGTCTTATGCTGTGAGCTCCCGTTGTGCTCAATTGGGATTTTCACGTCGACAAATTTTTTTAATCTGTTTCTACAGATTTCTTGGTGTTTTTTACCATCGATATATTGACTATATAATATGAAAAATTGAGGATGATTTGTGTCAGATTACATGAACGCGAGTGCTGTGTGTACTCGTACATTATTATTTAAATCTTATACAAATATGCACAAGTGAGTCCTTTTTTGTAATCACTCATTTCTTACACTGGTAATTCTCTTACTACATGCGTTGTCATGGAACAACGAACTACATCTAATTGGCCTCTATCAGATTCCTTTAGTGCCGTTCCACAGTGCCATAACTTCACTCTCCCACACCTCGGCTTACCATCTCGCATGGCACAGGTGCCTTTGACTTTGTACCTCTTTCGTTAAATTTTCATATCCTACGCTTGTGTGACAGTTTCCTCTCTATGAGTCTACATCAACTCGTGCACCAACACCTGCCCATTTCATTAAATATTTCCGAGTATTTTTTAATCTTTCAGCGACCAAAATAACTTTTGTCTCGTTGCATAAGGTTACCGCTGTTTTTTTATAAAAACCTAAATCCAGGCATAGTGCACATACATATAAGGTTACATGTTGCCTTATGCATATATGCAATAAGACTGGAAATGGCTTTTTACAAAAAAACAGCAACATCTTTATGAAACGGGACCGATAAGTTCTTCTAGTTTAACTACATTCACCTTTTGTCTATGGTCAGACAAGAGGTTCCCTTCTCTTAAAGCCCCGTTTCCGTTTGTATACTGTCATGTTTACGGCAATTAAATTTTTTTTTCGGTCGTCTGGTTGCGAAATTCGAGCCAGAGTATGTAAATTTAGCCCTTTTTGAGTGATGCCGTATATGGACATACTATTTTCCTGCCCTTCGTTGACCTACCTCGAGCAATGTACAGACTGCAAAATTTCTCTCATCTATTAATAAAAGATATCTTCAAAATCCATTTGTGAATTGTTTCAAAACACTTCAAATGATACACGCTTGCCTTTCGTTTTCCTCGTTTTTATTAGAATATAAAGCTACGTTTCCCACAGGCGATATCTCAATAAAATCGAGCGTGTACGACTGGCTCATAGATGAAGACAACAGGGAGCTCTCCGGGGCAGTAGAGAGCGTCAACCGCAACATGCTGCTCAAAATGATTGACTCTAATCCATTCGTTGCAGTCATTTTCACTAGTAAGGCGAGAACAGCCCTTCCTCCCTCGAAAGCAGTTTCGTAACAATCCCATTTTCTTTTCTTTGACGAATATCACCTAACAGAATTTGTGACAGCCCCCCATAAAGATCATTAACTTCTATTTTGAATTTACGTTACAATTTGTTTCTGTATAATATTATTTAATCCTTGATGGCTTTCAAGGTTTCGATAATTTAAATCCTACCTTCAGGCTGAGCGTGTTTTGAGAGTATTTTTCTGATAGCTTCATTGAAGTTTTGCCCTCACGGATTCGGTCACCACATGCATAACGTTTTTAGTCGCTCTGAAGCTTGTCCTTCAATGTAATGCTGCTCCACTCCACTGCCACAGCTGAAATCTGCATGGAATTTCCTCAATTATGGCTTACTTTGGCTCTTTCTGGTTGTAGTTTTGAATTGGAGAAGTTGAAAAATTCTTATACTCCGCAAAAGTTTCTAGTAATCATACAATTGACCACATATTCACTTGTAAGTTTGGTAAATAATCCTTACCCACTCAAAACACTCTCATAGCGGACAACCGCTTCCATCTTACTCGCTTTGATGCATCGTGAAAAGTGCCGTAATTTTCAACCTGAAAGTGTCCCCAAGTTTTGAGCGTCTGGAACGACCGGAAAGTGCTGGGGAAGCTGCTAACCTGCTCCTAACAAGATGTTTGCCTCATGTTCCCTCCCAGGCGACCTTAATTCTGGAGCTTATCTATTAAGCTGGCTGGCGGATGAAGAAAACCGAGAGCTAGTAGATGAAATAGAGCACGTTAACCAGGCCATGCTGGACCAGCTCTTGGACAGGAGTATCTATTTAGCTGCTCTCTTTTGTGAGTACACCCTCCTGCACTCATCTTGTGAAATCGCAACTGCCTCTTGGTCTCTAACTCGGCATCCTAACTGCTCACCCGACTGGTGTACAACGATTTTTTGACGTACACCGCGCATGCTTGCTTCTCAAGACTTACAGCGTTCGCTCAACCGCTGCCGCTTTGTTACAACCGCTGAACGCTTCCAAACTTCACCGTTCTTTTGGACATCCTGCAGACTCTGTAGGATCATTTTTCAGTTCGTCTCCCCGTCATTATGGTTGTCAGTACGATCCTTTTGTTTTCATTCGACTTACTCCCTAAGGAATTTCGTTGTTGAGTTGTTTGCTTCCCTTGTTTAGGAGATGCTCGCAACGAGGATAGCTTGCTGGAGTGGCTCATAGATGAGGACAGTCGCGAACTGGTGGGAGAGATTGAATCTATCAATGCTAAAATGCTAAAGAAACTTCTCGATGAAACACCCTTCATTGCGGTATTTTTTTGTAAGTAAATTCTTTGTTTCTTAGCTGCCAATTAGAAAGAAATAGCGCTGTGTCTGTGCCTAGCATTTTTCGGTGTCTTAGATGTCTATAGTGCCTCCTGACGCGATCCTCTTCTGCTGTGCTATCCGTTCTAGAAGCGTTTTTGAATTCTCTCTTAGAACTTACTCAGTAGGTCGCTGCTTAGAATTCTCTCCTTTCTAGTACGAGTAGTTCAACTGTATAAGCACTGCGTAAATAATGTCGAATCCATAATGTTATATCCACACACAAGTGTAAGCTTACTTCTATTTAGTATGTTCCCAATTCACTGCTCATTTCTCACAAGCATATCGACAAATTGTTTATTCAGGCTCTATGTCATTTTCAAGCTCTCTCAGCTTCATTTTTACTTCTACCGTCATCTCTTATTTTAGGATTTGTATAATTAAGAAAATATTAATGATCAGCTCAAATATTGCTTCGTAATTTAATACAATCAAGCGCGTAACTTGTGTAGACTGCGAATGGGATACAAATTAACTTGTACTCGTACGTATACAGCGCGATTTCATTACCTGAAAGTTTTATTCATTTAATTGTTTTTTGGAGCACCCATCAGGCAGCGTTTTCAACTTTTAATGGAAGAATAGCATTTATAATTTTATTATGCAAATGTCAAAGCCCCCGGATGAGACTAGCAGCCAAGTGTCGGTTTGCATCTACGCTCACTTGAGTGTAGCCTATTTTGAAGTTAAAACGTATCTTTTGACATTCTATGTCGCAAAATCGTTAAATTCCCTTTTTCTCTCGACGTATTTCTTTAATTTACTTTTGGAAATTTGTTATATTAGCTCTATAGAGAGTTGAAATTATAAAAAACCTAATGAATACTTGGCTCGTAAAGACAGTGGAGAGAGTAGCCCACGGCTCCTCTCGCAGATAGGAAGCAAGGCTGGTGTCGCCGGATGGAGCAAACGGATTTTCACGGAAGCCGCAGAGCGCTGTTCTCGGGAAAGGATGTTCAAACCTCACATCACTCACGCGTCATAAGTTTTGAGCCCAACGGTGTACTGTATCTCAACTGTGCTGGAAGTGATGAAGTTTCCGATTACTTCTCTGAGAGCAGCAACAGGGTAGAGGGAAACAGGCCTCACTGCTCCTGGCCTGTCACTCGCACGTTGCATGTAACCGATGTTCCTTCCCCTTACCCGTAAGGAGTAAGTTTCCTTCCACTTGCGAGACGATTCCATCTCATGAAAAATGAATCGAAGTTGTATTTCACGCAGTTAGATACGTTCATTTGTGCTAGAAACTTTCACAAACGATATTTTTATGGTGTTTTTTTTAAAGATACTTCATACAAGTGTACTCGAACTCTTGAGCGATATTTATTTCGTCGAAACTGAAATAGGGTGTCAGGGTTAGAGGCATCTGCTGCGTTTGCAGTTGTGGGATGGCCAAGACACTCCTCCGCTGACACGGGGGAGAAATATCGACGCATTTGCCCGAGGACTGTCCGAAATTAGATATCGAGAAATGTGTTGGGACGCTTTTTCACGCAAGCTCTGCCGATGTGTGTGTTTATGGGTGACTTCTTTAGTACCTGAAGTACAAACCACTGGGCGATCAACTTCAATGAACAGGTTTTCAGACACATGAAATACGTGAATTTAATTATGTCACAAAATAACCTTGTACTTTCCTCTCTGAATCGAAGAGGTTATGTGGACGTAACAGCAAGAAGATTCCGGTTTCTGATACTCTCCAGGTCTGGCTGTTACTGTCATGAGAACATGGCCTTAGAGCGTTTCTCGAATTCGTCTTATTATTTTGCAAAACTTTTGCGCACCTGAACAATTTTGAATACCTATTTGAGTCTTGCTAAAGTTCGATTTCGTACTCTCGCGAACACTCAGCCATGTAGGAGCTAAATCTGACATTTAAATTGAACTCGTACATCTTAACGCTCAAGTCGTGCGGTGTTGTCGCCTCCAGTCAGTAGAGTTGAATGTGCACCAGAGTGCAAGCGCGGCTCATGCACTTCTGCCCGTGGTCTGAATGTGCGTTTGCCAAGAGATAAAGAAATTTCTAGAGAAGAATACTTTCCCAAGCTACAAAGAACTTTCAGAAAAGAGTCGTTTGCAAAACTACAAATAACTTTCTGGAAAAAAACACTACGTAGTATGTAGGTCAGTAAATCGCATTGGCTCCTGGTGCCATTGTACTTTTTAAAATGAAAGCTCAAGGAACTTTCATCCTAAAAAGTTTACTATCATCAAAAATAGTAAAACGCTTCAGTAGTTTTAAAAATGTATAAATATGAAGTTGTGAATTTCAACATGGTATGGAGTTTGCTCATACAAGTTTAAATTCCTATGGACAAGAACATTATGAATAGACACGTGCAGTACGCTGTAAAATACGTTTTTCCTTTTTATTTTCTTTCGTTTTAAGTGCAATGACAACCTTGGACGGCTGACATTAATATCCAATGAGAAGCTTGAGCTAAACCAACAGTTAAAGAGGCTCTTTACAATTCTGTTCGATAGTAACGACATAATTTGGTAATTTCTCCCTATAGAAAACAGCGAGGCTTCAATTTCGAAAAATATTGCTCCATGTGAAGAATATTAATGCTTTTCTCCTTATACTCTCATCTTTATTAATTTATTCGTAGATTTTAACAGTTTTGAATCACTTTTTCAATTGATAATTTCTTCTCCGTGTAGATGATTTCTCTCTACTTTAAAACCAATTTACTTCTTCAGATTCGTAGAAGCTCATCCCTATCTAACTACTAACACAAGCTTACTTATTTCTTTGCAGTTATAATGATCAACTTATAGTACACAATTTGTTTATCATAATTAATTGGTCATGTTCATTTTAAGGTTATTTATATTGAATTTTCTGGTTTTCATTTTTAATGACGCCAATATTGAAAAATATCCTTTCTGCCGACATGCTGATGTGTTCTGATACGACCCGGTCGCTCATCTGTGAGGTGATACAAATAACTCTTGAAATTAGGATGGAATACGTGACTCGTATGTGTATTGTGAAAGTAATGTTTCCCACTTCAATAGTGTTATCTACTATTATTCTATAACATGATTTGAATACTGGATATTATTGAACACTGTGCACGAAGTATCCATTTGAACGAAGTAGTTTCTAGGAAATACAAACGCGGCGTGCGTGCGGGTTCCTAACGCTGGCCTCTGCCCTCCTCCAGACGAGGACGACTGTGCGGACTGCGACCAGGTCCTGCACGAGCTCGAGAACATCGACGAGCAGGTGGACCAGTACGGTGAGATCCCCGGGCTGCTGGGGATGGGGTCCTGGCTGTGGGCACGGGCGGGCGTTGTGCGACAACAGTCATGGAGATGCAGCCTTATGTCTTTGAGCTAATCAGACGTGTGTCCTTTGCCTTGTTTGATTACACGGATTTTCTGGAATATGTACTCAAACTTTCGGCATCTGGAAGTTGAAATGGTGCTGTCAGGCTCCGTTTTGTTAAACTTATCGTTTGTTTTCTCATTTAATGTTCATCAGTTTCGTTCTAGTAACTCCATTGTATGCATCGTGACACTTGTTGGAAGCCTGTTAATTATTTCTAGTGCTAGCGGAGCGGGAACAAATTTTTAGAGGGATTTGTGCATGGGACCACGATCTTCTTCTAATTCTTGCGTCTTTTAATTTTTTATTTTGCAATCTCATACCTGACGTAGCGTCGAAGATGCTGTAAGTATCAATCATCGCATGCTTACTTAGGACATGATGCTCAATAGAAACCTCCTTAAAAACACCACAAGGCTCTAATTCCATGCGTTGTATGTATTTACTTTGGAATTCACAATCCAATCATATCGAGAGCAGACTCTTCAATGATGGTAACCGAAGTTGCATTTACAGTTAGCGCAGAGTTCCAGCCCAGAAGTATGTGGTTTACCCTAATTCACTTTATACCTCTTTCTTAAGGTAGCAGGCAAACTGTTGCTATAGTAGTTTGCTCTAGCAATTGCTAGAGGGGCGTGCCCTCATGAGGGCACCCCCGCCCCCCTCCTCCCAAAAGTTTCTCGAGTTTTAATCGACAATCTTGTCAGTTTAGTAGAGATTATAGATACATCTTGATCACAATACTAGTAATAAAAAGAATTATATCTGTTCGAATGGAATTATTGCTCATTTATCAGTGGAATTCAATATGTAACACTAATGGTAAAGTCGTGTGAAAGAAATTGTTGTGCTGCTCTGTGGGGGCTGCGTGATAAGGATTGGGCCAATTTATATGCTTTACACGCGGACTGTTTGTTAAAGATTTCATCGTCATCTTCACGATATACGTCATGGCTGTAAGTATTCAAAACGAATAAAAAGTATTTCAATTGGAAACGTTTTTACGTCGATTTTTCAGGGCTCATTTGCTCGTTATCCATCTGCAACAAAACCTTAAAACTTGATTTGAACCATCGTCATTTTGGCAGGCATCGATTTCGTGAAGATTAACGACCCCGACGCAGCCCAGCGCTTCGACGTGCTCCAGACGCCGGCCCTCGTCTACTTCAGGAAAAAAATCCCACTCGTGTATGACGGTGAGAGGTCTCTTACTTGGACGACTGCCACGGCGTCCGCAGTTACGGACGTCCGGTGTAGCGGAGCAGTCCGCATGAACGCCTTGCGAAATTGCTAGAAACTCTGATTAAAACGAGAGGTCATGTTGAAAATTTCTGAAAATTTTGAACACCTTTTGTTGTGTATCCATTCGAAATGACAAAAGTAGAGGAAAGAATTGCCATTATATTTTCGCAATTATTTTATAATTATCCATTTATGTATATTATACCAAACCCTATTGTTCCATGGAGCAGATCATGATAAAAGAAAAAATATTGCAATCATGGAGTATTGTGCATGAAACAAGGTCAAGTTATATGGACTCTGCACCCCTAGTCCCTCCATGTCCCCTGCTTAACTGCACCTTACAGAAGGCTTGCTCTGTATAATTCAATTTCTGTAGTGGACACTTTCGGATTTGCTTCCTCCCACAATAAATTTTATTCCCCAGATCACCAGTGAGCGTCTGTGTGGTTGGACATCACTTTTTCAACTGCTACTTGCATCTTTTGAGAGCCTGATCTTCAAGATCAAACACTATGTAAAAGAGAACCAAAATGTGATGAATTTGCTGTAATTTTCAGTCGTATGAAAAATATAGGCACATTATTGACCTACTAACCCGGATCAAAAGCACTTACCACTCGGTTCATTTTCGATCATCTTCTAGCGTTTGTGTTAAAATGTTCATCATGTTTGGTGCAGGAGACCTGCTGGACGAGGAGAAGGTGGGGGCGTGGCTCACCTCGCAGGAAGCCTTCGAAATCAAGGACGAGATCGAGGAGGTCAACCGCAAGATGCTCGAGAAGCTGCTCAGCGAGAATGACTTCGTAGCTGTCTACTTCTGTGAGTCTCGAAAAAATTTTCGTCAGAAAATTTTTCATCAAGAAATATAATGCGTAAACACCGGTAGCGGTAGTGTGCTCGCCTTCTGTTCAGGAGGTCCTGGATTTGATCCCGGACGAGAAGTTGCTCCCTTAGTTTCGTTAATTTAAGCCTGACATCCTACTGCATAGAACGAGGGACTTCGCTGGGGGTAACCGTCATTGCACCTCGCCATTGAGTGTAAGGCATTGAAAAACCAATCTCTTTTAACGTTAACGAGATTGGTATCAAGTTTTTTCTTGCTTTCTTCATCACTATTTTGGAATTTTTAATTCGATATGCCGCTAAGGAACCTAACGTCCCAGAAGTTGTATTTCTGATCACCCCCTTGAAATCAATCACAAATTGTCCTAGAAAGTAATTGGAGTGTAATGTTTCTGACAGTTCCAGGTGCTTCCTTTGTCATGGCAAATAAGCTGAAGAAGATGAATGACTTAGTATTTTTTTATTGTTCTGAGGTAGTTCTCGTCTGAGCAGTTGTCGAATTTCAGACGCGAAATTTACTCATTTTTTTAAAATGAAGGTGGCTATTGCATATTGTCTCGTTTGCATTTTAAATTTTATGGTTTCTTTTTGATGAGTGTGCAGTTTTAGAATTTCTGCCATCATGAAATTAGTAGTAAAAAGATGTTCATTTTCTGCTCGTAATAACTGTTATTTTTCGCAATTAACACGTTGACCGCGATGTGCGCCATATTCGTACACGCAATCATCTAACCTAACCCAACGTAACTTAAGCACTAACATATATGAATACAAATTTTTAGGTTTTCATAAAATTTGTGTTCATTACTCGAATAAGCTAGTTTAGATTAGAAGGAAAATGAATAAGATAACCAAATTTGTGAAAACAAAATCCTTAATTTTTACATTCACAACTGAGATATTTGTCGACATGAAATTTTACCTGTATGGAGAAATCGCGGCCAACGTGCTAAATCGCAAGCTTGGTAAGAGACTCCTACAATAAATCTTAGTAAAAATTAGTTAAATTAACCATTTTTAATTTGAAGAGGAATTTTCTAACATTTACTCCAAACCGCATCAGGTCATCTCTGCCTTAACGGTTGCTGAATCCTCGTCCACCGAGCAATAAATTGAAACAGTAAAAGTTCAATGATCTCCAAGTCGTTGATATAAACTTCCTCGTACAGCCAGACGTGTAGTGAAATAATACAATATCTACATCCCTGTATATTCTTTGCCTCTGAGTGTGCTCAGTTGCAGACAGTGATCGTTCAACTCATGCTGTATTTTTACGAGCAGACCAGAACGACTGCCACCGATGCGATGAAGTCCTAGAGCAGCTGGAGAACATTGATGACGACGCAGACACTCTCGACATCACCTTCGTCAAGATCCGCGACACTCGCTACGCCAAGAAGTACGGCCTTCAGAAGCTGCCCGCCCTCGCCTACTTCAGGAAGCGCTTCCCCAGCATATACAGAGGTAACCGGCGCCTGGGTGGGCGTGGCTCCCAGACCTCAGCTAAGCACGTCATGCGGTTGTCGTTCTGTCCGTTGCGGTTGCCAATTGTGCTAGTAAGAATACAGTTATTGTAGTCTTAGATGTGTACCAGTTATTAGGAAGAAAATATTGGCTTGGGCTCCAATGTGAGAACATGAACGGATTAACCCTTTACTGCCCCTCGTACCAAATTCGGTATACTAACGTTAATTATTTTCATGTATGAGTCGTCCAAGCAAAATGTAGTCTTCCAATAAGAAGTACACAGGTACTGTTTTCGTTTAGTTTACATCTGTGTGTATGGGTGGGGGTGTGGGGGGCGAGTTGGTGACGATGTGAATGAATAGACTAATCGAAGATGGTTTGCCAAATTTAAATTAGAACTTCAGGCTCGAAAATTATTATTGCAGCGAGTATTTTTTTTCATTGCATTCAGTTTTGAAGATGAATTAGACGAAAGAACAGGCATTTCAATTTGAAAATTTGAAGATGATTTGAAGATTTAAAAGAGAATCTTTTTTTTGCAAAAAAATGTAAAAACTTTTCCAAAACCTACAAGATCACGACATGTTTCTGAGCAACATCCACTGATTGCTTGTTAACGCAACGTTAGTCACGTGCACTCTTTTGCGTGAGGCGTCCATTAAATTTATTCTTAAGAACCTTGCTTTTGCTCTCGAGTTTCTCAGACTATTAATATTGAAAAAATTTAGGAGGTATATTTCAGAGAATACATTTCGGTGAATATTTTATCGTTGCACCAGTTTCGTTCTCCAAAACAAGCACCGATGCAACATCTACTGCATGACAGTGCTGCTTGGTGTTCGCCTCTGCCCTCCTAGTAACACCTGACAATACTCCTGCCGCTACACCTGACACCTCACTGAAATTACCAGCACCACACTCTCTTACAAGACTCCTGTCACTACACCACTTCGTGACACTCCTGTCGCTACACCACTTCGTGACACTCCTGTCGTTACACCACTTCGTGACACTCCTGTCGCTACACCACCTCGTGACACTCCTGTCGCTACACCGCCTCGTGACACTCCTGTCGCTACACCGCCTTCTGAGACTTCTGTCATGCCACTATCTCATAAGGCTTCTGTCAAAACAGCATCTCGCAAAACTCCTGCTACAACACGGGGTGAGACTCCAGAATTTTTTTAACAAAGACGTTTTCTTTGGCAGGAGACCTGATGGAAGAGCAGGACGTGCTGGAATGGCTGCAGAAGAACAGATTCAGACACCCTGAACTCAACTTGTTCATGTACGCTACGGTGGCCATCACCATCATGTTCATCATGTACACGCTCTTCCTCATGTTCTGCTTCCGGCCCTCTCACGCCAAGACGGCATGATGGTAGCTGATGTTAGTTCATACATTAGATTTTCTTCTTCTACGTCTCCTGTGTTGTTGGAATTTCCGGATATTGCTCACGTGATGCTAAGACTTGGACTTGCGGGCCCGCCGAATGTTGTCGAGTTTACTGATGGAGACCAGTTTTTCCTTTACGTCGTCGTATAGCAGACCATTGTTAAGATTTAGGTCCCTTCTCTGTCAGAAAATTTGCCTGGGTTCCACGTGCGAAGTTTGTTAAAGTGTCTCTTTTTGAACATTTACTACTGTACTCGAAAGTTAAAGTATAATAGTAAAGTTCAAGAAAGGTGAAGAGAGTTAGAGTTGAAATACTGTAGCATACTTTAGTTCTCTATTTGTGCAGTTGATTGTGTTAATATAGCCCGCTTTTCAAGTTCCCTTTCGGTGGTAGAAAATGCTCTCAGTGTAACTCAATTAGGAGAGCTGGTACTCCTTCGTTTAGTTTGACTGATTAGTTCAAGAGATTTTTTGTTTTCTACCAGCACCTGAGGCTTAGTTGTCAAGAAATATCTGTTATCTATGAAGTACTCACGCAGGGGCGGCGTAGTGTAACCCTTTGCCGACCTGAAGAGCAACTTTATAAATTTCGTAAGCTCAATGAGTCCTTCATTAAAAAGCCACCAACGAAAACGCTCACTGACAACTACTTGCAGCGTTTGAGTTGGGATATGCAAGAGTGACTGGAACCAACTTTCGTTGTTTATTTTTATAGACATTTTCTTTTAGATAAATATCGCTTTATAGATAAATATATTTCAAATTATATTTACATCAGTTCTCTTTGATGAATCAGGACTTTGTATTTCTTAAGTAATAGAACTTCTGTAAAGGAATTACAACTGAAACGAACATGAAAATGCTAATTTAAGCATAAAATAAATATAGGATTTTGTAAGTTGTGATGCTCATGGATAACACTAACCCTCGAAGAGTGAAGTAAAGAACTACAGCACTTGTGGTAATTACGATTCTCATGAAGACCACAAGCCCTTCAAAAGTAGAGCCAAGAACTCCTGCCCAGCCAACATTTGGAGGCTGCGCCCTGTACAGCTGCTGGGGGCTTTAACTTTTGATAGGTCACTCGGACCACATTTTTTTGTCAGTACTCCACTATCTAAAGTCGAGTGTTCGAGGTCGTGAGGAATATTATTTTAATTAAATTACAACAGCTCTGTCCACACACGGGACCGCCGTGGCTGTTGCATTCACACAACCGATTCCAAAAATTGTATGAACGTACCGCAGCCACCAGGACAATGACCGTTAACGGCTAGTACATAATTGCCAAATGATTGTCATAAACGTGTGACTTTACTAGAAATGTGAACAAACTAAAGATGCCCTCGTTTTGTCGTTTTCGTCAGGAGGTGTGTATGCCTCTGAACGCATGAAATGCGCACATGCTTTGTAATTGATCTACTGGTATCGGCCATCGACGAGGGTGTTCTCGAATTAGGAACGTTTTGCAAATGAGAGATTCAGCCTCCTCCTGCGTGAGAGACTATGTCTCGTGAGTGAAGTTGGTGCCCAGATGGCATCGGCCACCTAGACAATTCATTCTGAAGGGCCACGCTGTCGTATTCCTTCGCACAGTGTGCCAAGCCAGTTAGCTGCTATTTCCTTCTACTCTACTGTTTCAGAGTATAATTTCGATCGACTTGAGTGATCCTCGGACGTAATGGTACCACAAGTACAAGGCGGTAAGTCGGACAACGCTGCGCTGGCCCCTACCGTCGCGAAGTAAACTACTGGGGCCCGCGAGTGTTGTCGATGTAGATTGGGGCCTTGGATGGACGGCCCCTTAGTTGCACTGCAATTATGAGAGCTCTGGATTCGTTAAAGTCCCAGAGCGGCCTCATGGAACTACCTTTCAGGATACATCTCCATAATAATATTCCGTAGCTCATTGAGAAAAATATTTTTACTCCAAAATTATAACCTATGGTGAGATGAAATCAACATCGTTGCAATCGCAAGCTCCTTCATCTCCACGCTCGATGTAAAAACGCACTCCGAATTTTCTACGCGGACAATTTACTATACTTGCGTGTAAGATCGTTTGTGATGGATCGCAGAGCTTTTTGAATGTCTTGAAAATGTTTGGGCCTTTATGCCCTGGCCACACTGGGGTGCCACCGGTTTGTGTGCATAGTGCGCCTGCGCTACTGTAAAATTAAGGGGGTATATCCTACTGATTTAATTCATTCTAGAGGCCATCGCCTTTATTATCAAATTATCGAGAGAGAGCGTTCGAATATTCCTTTAGAACGTATTTTCTTTTTATGTACCGGTTGTTCCTACAAGTACTTTTAGAGCGACCACATCTACAGGGGCAGGAACATATTCGAGTGCAAATATGTGTAATCCAACAGGTGTTTCTAGACCATTAACGTACACTTGCAAACAAACGACACTGAAAAAATAAGCTACATGATGGAGACTTCTCCCCTAACGGCAACCGTGATCAATGTTCCTAAGACTAAACGTCTTCCGAGAACCTGAGGCAATCCTGTGATAAAAGAGTTGGATCCTTCCTTCTCCTTTTCTTGAATATTGACGGACGGTCTACACGAGTGCAACTGTTACCCTACACAGGAAATTAAATGTTAGTCACCTGCCTCTAATACCCGACCGTCCGTACCTCAGTCCCGAAATATGTAGCCATATTTACTGCTTGGTAGTGAACTGAAAGGTCGACGTTGAACTATTCTCACCCAGTGCACCCAAGTTTATCAATTGAATATCGAGATTTTGATGTCGCTGTACCCTGATACCTTGTACATACTCCATACCCTGATCTACTGAACTCGAGTTTCTTACTTTCTTCTCCCTGTATGAATTTAATGAGAATAATCACTGCCTTAGAGTTGAAGAATATTTCATAGTTATACAACCAATCAATTTGTTCCCGACCGACCTACGTACGAGACTTCCTCTCGAGTCTACAGCCCTCTTCCTACACCGCGCCAAATCCTGGACTCGCTATCTTTTTAGGTTTTTGTAAAATGTCTGAACGTACGAATGACAATCCTAGCAGTTCAGTAGCACGTAAGTCTCTTGCTCATGACTGTACATGTAAAGTCATTTTTACCGAGTGAATGTCGTACCAGTGATGATGTGAATAATAAACATTTTTGTAACTGCACTTCTTCATATCCCCATGAAAAAATTCTCGATTGTGTAACAGTTCACTGCGTTATTCGGCACATAACACATACATACACAAACACACACACAACGTATACATCC